>JAVQJF010034394.1:0-24925 GCA_036023855.1 Gadopsis marmoratus | reverse complement strand
TCCCTCCCTACCGCCTCCTCCTCCTCCTCCTCCTACTCCTACATCCATCCATCCCTCCTTCCCTCCCCGATTAGTACCCCACCGCCACCTCTACCCCGCCCGTCCTGCCGCCAGCGTCTCCCATACCTCCACAGAGACTATTCTCGTGCGGCAGGAGGTGGAAGGCCGGCTGGCAATTTTGGCTCCTGTGTGCGTGAAAACAAATCTTTTCAGTTCTTGCGCGTCTTTGATTCCAGAGGTGTGGAGAGCTGCTACATCTGCTGCTGTTAACGTGCAGGAAGGTGTTCGTCAGAAAGCCCCTTGCAGAGCAGCAGCCTGGCTGCTTGCACGTTTTATCCTGCGATTTCACGTCAGCATGCGAGTCTTCATTTTGCCCGACGCTCCACTTTGGCTTCTTCCTTTGGTGTTAAAGCGCACAGTCACTTGTCAATCAAACATTATTTTTTTTGTCTTTTTCTATAGATTTTGTTTTTGCATCCGTATATGTTTTGCTCAGCCGCGATGATAACCAACAAGTCCCAAATGAACCGGCGTAATTAAAGTGCGTCGCTTGTCCATTCCCATTCTAGAACAACACATAGAAGCGTTTTCTGATCTGACGCCACTGAAAACGATGTGGCGACACTACGGCTAAGGTTTGGTTGGGTTTAGGCACAAAAACGACTTAGTTAGGTTCAGGGAAAGAACCAGGTTTGGGTTTAAAACTTTGTTTAGGTTCGAGGAGCTTTGGGGAACAATTGTAGTCACAACCAACGCCGACAACAACGTCGCCCGACTTCCTCCTTTGCTCCCATCTGAAATACTAGAGGGCTTTGTCACTTGTCGTTCTTCTTGGGAGGACAGTCTCATAATAATGCAGTTCTTCTTTTTTGAAAATTCCTACACAAAGGCTGCTCTTAACACAGAAAACGCATCACTTCCTGTGCGAAGGTTTTCCCAGGAAAGACGTAGGGCGTAGTATCTTGAGTTTTTCCACCACACAACGTAGAATCTGTCCAACACTGGCCAGCAAAAAAGGAGCGAAAAAACATAACTTTGTGTAACCTTGTACTGTAAATATTCATCAGTTTACTTTAATCAGACTTCACAGCACTGAACTGTGTCCATCATATGAAAATAGAATGATGCATGCAGGAAAGAGGGGAACTGAAGATGGCTTGTGGGTTTGGCAATGTAGGTCAGAGTCAGCTTCCACCTCTGACTTAACTATTTTGCGCTGTTTGTTATTAGAGCTCATCCAGCACCTGAGCACCAGCTGATGCCCAGTCCTCTCCTCCTCGGAGTGAATCCCCCGTTCGGCGTCGCAGCGGCACCGGTGAGGGAGGCCCCCCCCCCTGGACGTGGACGAGAGGTGGGCGAGGTTTGATCTGCTCTAATCTGGTTGTCGGTGGGAGGTGGGGACGGTGTTGGGGAGTTGTTTGGCATCTGTACCGGGACTCTCTGTGGCTGTGTGGTCTTCGGAGAACCACTTACCGCCCCCGTGCTCTCCTCCAGTTCCAGGCTCGGGAAGGTGAGGCATGCTCCCCCCCCCCAACATGCTGATTAAATCAACCCAACGCAGGGCAAAGCGCGATAACAGAAGCAAAGTAGGCCGCCTTCACTCGCTGTCACAGGAAGAGGAAGTGCCTCGGTGTACCTTCACCTGTGCCTGGTGCCTCGCTGGTGCTGCCGCTACAACCCGTTGCACAGCTGGAAACGAGACAGCGAGCGCGTTAGATCAGAGAGCAGTGAGGCTCACGTGTTGCGTTTCCTGCTACTGCGCCTGTGTGGAGTGACCATCTGAGGCCTCAGATCAAAAGAGATACAGAGAAGTTCTGCCTCAACTGAAATTACTAACCGCTCTTTTAAAGCAGTAAGTAGCGAGTCAAACGCGGTAATTTGCATTCTGCCTTTTATACATTCAACTTAAAGTGTTCTGTCCTCAGAAAGAACAGAGTAACATTCAAACGCCATGTATGTGTGGATAACGTCATTTTGCTTAGAAAAGAAAAAAAGGGCAGGTAAGTTGTCGTCTCACATGTGGCTCAATAATGAACCTAAATCAATTTGGAAATTTAGCAGCTGAACTAGTGGAAAGAAAAACAGGTTGGGATTCTTATGAATATATATATATAATATATGTGTATGTATATATATATATATATATATATATATATATTTCCCCATGTTTAAGATGCCAATGAGCAAATCCCACAAACATCAGAGATCTGGGATGGCGAGTCCTTCTCTATAAATTTCTATAAATGTCTGGTCTCTTTTCATGGATTACTGTCATTTGCCATCCGCTATTGTGAGCGCCTGCCAGGCTGGCTTGCCATTTCTGGGCCTGTGTTTCCAACCTTGATATATTTGCCAAATGAATATTTGAAGCTGTAATTAAATTTATCCCACCTCTACACCTTCTGTAAGACGGCCACCTTGCACATTTCTCACGCGCCATATTTCAGCTATTTTTTGTGTGTGGAAAAAAGCCCCAACAACAACAAAAGAACACAGCTTGTTGCCATTTTTTTTAATGATTTGGAATGAGGATTTTCTTATTTATTGGAATGAATCTGATTTCGGGACATTCATAATGGTCCTGCTTACGTATTCAGACGTAAATAGACATCGTGTGGCGAGACGAGCTGCTCAGAGCTGTCACCGGCTTCATAAACAAACTTCATGAAATGTCTGTAAACATGATGGGGGGAAAAAAAACAAAAAATGAGGAGAATTTAATGCATTGAGCAGAAATCAGGCGCCGCTCCTGACAAACATGTTACCATTTCCAGACAGCCAAGAGAAGTCTGCATGAATGAGTCCACATGCAATAGCGGAAGTCTCCTCATTGACATATTAGCATGTCCGCTGTGGAGTTTCACACGTGTTAAATGCAAATCCAAAAAAAGTTTATTGTTCGTTTCAAAGTGAGCTTTGGACTGGAGGAGCGGTAGACTACATACAAGAGGAGGCTAAAACTGTGAGACACGAGGCATTTGATTAATTCACGATAAGCAACAATGTCGCTTCATCTCTGCATTTTGTTTGCCTTTCACCCCAGAGAAACACTTTTTTCACATCAGACTGTGTATCAAAAGTAACAAGGAAGTGATGAGCAAAGAAAGCCCTCCTTTAAAAGTGAAATATTTGGTTCTCATTGTGTATTTTAATCTCCTCTCCGAGCGAAACTCCCCACACACACTCGCAGTCGTCCCGTCCATCCTCCGCCTCTCCATCAGAGGGTCTAATGACTGACGCGTCCCACCGTCGCCCTCCCTCTGAATCCTGTTAGTTACACTTTAAAGGAGCCCACTCCTCATAATTAAAACTCTCCAAGCCTCCCAATAATTACCACAGGTTCCCCTGCACTTTTGAATTGCACTTGTGGTGACATAATTCATTAGTGTTTGTCCAAAGAAATGATTTAGAGTCTTTAAAGTGCTCCTCCATGCAGAATAGCTATTAAAGCAGCCATATGCACATATGCTTGGAGCGTTAAACGGTTTGTTGAAGCCAGTCGGGGTACAAGCGATGATAAACATAAATTATGACTAATACACTGCACCAGTGGCTTTTTCGAAAATAAAAAATTACTGACACAGGGAAACCACTTTGGATCCACCGCCGCAGTGCTGCGGCCCCCCCCACCCCATCCATGTGTGCTGAAGCGAGGATGTAGGAAGCACAACACAAATGGCTCGGGCATCACCTTGAATATTCAGATGGGTAAGCTAATCGTTTATGCCTGGATACACCATTGTGATTACCTGGCTGCTTTGGCATCACTTCCGAGCTCTCTCAAGGCGACGCAGAGTGCCTTTTGTTTTCATTTGGTTCCATTAAAAAGTTTACACCACACAATGAGACTCTATCACTCAAGTTCAACGCCACGGATTCATACCAATACATGTTATTTCGCTTCGCTTTAACAACCTGTGATCACTGTGCAAAGTGCAAACCAGTCATCCCCTTTTTTTAGTTGCGACAAAAACACCCTCAATGAGGAGCGTGTCTCAAAATGACAAAAGGGAAAGATGATTTTACCACCTAACAGCTGGTGCGAATGAGCAGAATTTCAGTGACTTCAACACCAATTCTGTCAGAGTGTGTTACTATAGTGTGTTACTATATACATGGCTCTTTGGTTTCTGTCCTTCATAAACGCATAGAAACACAAAACAACATCTTATTCAAAATCTAAACACCTTCGTCTCCCGATTTTGGCCTTTTTAAAAATGCTATATATTTGTAGCTCCACCTACTGGCACTTTTGGGTTTACTAATAAAACAACCACGTGAAAATAACAACAACAAAAATACATTTAACAAAAATAGCAGACCATTAACAGAAGTGAATGCAGGCTCTAATGATGACCAGGGTTGAAACAATTAGTCGATTATCAATTGGCAATCATTTTGCCATTCAGATAATTCATTTTTCAAACTAAAACGGCTTCCTGATTCTCAAATGTACGAATTTGCTGCTTTTCTTCGTCGTATGTGATAGTTAACTGATTGTTTGGGGGGTTTGAAGTGTTGGTCAGAACAAACTTGCAATATGAAGACATCATCTAAGGCTCCACGAAGTCATAACATGCATTTATCAGTATTTTCTGACATTTAGGCAGAACAACAATGAACCCATTAATCGAGGCAGATTAAATGATAATGTAGCTAATGATCAGTTTATCTTGGTGATCAGTACTTTTTTCCTTCCTGTTTTGCACCTTGTTCAACAATATGCTGCTTAATATGGTTTTTCGTTTTGGACAGCTTGAGCGAAGACGCAGACAGGAAACGGAGACATGCAACAAAGGTCGCCAGCTGGAATCCAAGCGGTTATACAGGCTGTGCAGCAACCACTTGACTACCAGGCCGCTCCGTGGTTTTCATTCTTATTAAACTTGACCCGTCCTGCTGCCACAGCACCCACACCTACACTGTGAAGCCCTGTATTCATCACTTTGTTTCCCCTTTGTGTTTCTCCTTTTTTAAGAGAACGGCAGGAATTATTAGCAGCTTAGCACCGAGAGGCCCCTAAGACGCTCTCGGGGTGTAAGCCTCTCTCCCAAGTCGAGGCCAACAGCACTCTGAGCCCCCGGCCCCATTCAGTGATGATGTACATGTCAGCAGGGACACGCAATGATCCCTCACTTCTCCATGCTACATGATCTTTTTCTTTCTTACAGTCTTTCATTCAAGTAAATCCACTCCCCTAAAAAAACAAAAAAAAACAAACAAACAACAAAATATTAACACGCTGTCAGACAATAGTTCTCAGAAAGCATGAATCAGCAGATGATTCCCAATTCCATGCACACAACAGGGCTATGTGTGTGTGTGTGTGTGTGTGTGTGTGTGTGTGTGTGTTAGGGTGAGTGGGGGCCTCTGTTAGCTCCCATCCAACAAAATTCCAAACCCCAAGCATCCGTACAGAGCTTATGATCTGTGGGAAAGCTGAGGCGAGTTGCGGAGCGGCGGAGCACCTCGCCCGTGTCTCCAGACGGCCTGATTTGGGAACGCCGTGAAATCCGTGGCACCTCTCCTGGCTTCCTGGCTGAACGGCTGCCATATCTTGTGATGGACTGAGGCAGGAGAGAGCGAAGCAGCCAGGGATGAATACGGCTTAATCTTCACCCAGGCCACATGTGTGTGCATGATAACATGGTTGCTTTCTTCCTGTGCAGGGTTATTCTCCGCCAGCTGCCAGGTTAGCTGCCTCGCACAGCCGTGTTTCGCTGCGATATTTGCCCGCTGTAAAAAGAGCTATTGCACCTAAGGTGGGGGCTAATGCATGTTTTTGGAATTGGTGGTAATTCCTGACACATTTCGAGAGACAGATAGGGTGTCTTATTGCAATTGACAATATATGTAAAGACACCTAGCTTCCCCCCTCTTTTAGTTCCTAATATTTTATTTGTGAGGAGCCTCCTCACGCTGGGAATAGAGGTTATTTTTATAATTAAATGGCGGTGTTGCGATCAAAAGCAGACAGACATGCAGCAAAATGCCCAAACACACATTTAAAGTCGGGCCGTTGGCCTGCAGACATAAGGAAAATGCTGTTTCTGGGACATAACATCACAGCAGGTTCCTATGCAGAATACGTATTGATCTAAATGTGTCTGCGCTAAACGGTCACTAATCTTTCCAATTTTGACTTCTGAATTTACAGACAACAAAGACAACATTACGGAAGCTTTATCCCCCCCCCATTCTTTGACCATTCAAAATGTCTGAAATTATGTGTATGTGTGTGTGTGTGTGTGTGTGTGTGTGTGTATGTGTGTGTCTGTGTGTGTGTGTGTGTGTGTGCTACATGCAGGTGCTCTTTACATTTCTCCGTCATCTACACAGGCTTTAATGCAATCACTCCAGCAGCTTGCTGTGAATTTCCCTCTTCTCTCTCCCTGCCGCATAAACTTTCTCCCCCTCTGCTCATCTGCCCGTTGACACAAAGCCCATTTATTATGATTGCATTACCATAAATGATTTTATAACATCTGCTTGTCAATAATTATTGTACAAATTCCCGTGCCCTCTGACCCGTGCTCTGAATGAACCCCAGGTGTAAGGCACTGTCGGGCTAATGAGCAGCGGCAGGCTAGCACATTGTCCCCACGTCAGTGCACACAGCCACTTCAATTAGAGCCTGGCACACGCCTTGATATTAGCCCAAAATTGAGGAATCAGGTGCTAATTGAAAACATTGCATTCAAGAGGCTGTAAGCAAACGGCGAGGATATTTGATCTAATAGCCTGAAGGATGCACAAATGGTTGTTTCTCCTCTACAAGGAGAATATGGAGTGTTTCTTCAAAATGTACAGGTTTTTATTTATTTGTCTATTGACCACTGGTTTGGGGGCATTTTACAACACGCAGCAATAATGTGGACATGGGCAAGTGGAACACGTTTGGATTATTTCTTAATGAGACGTATCATCACTTTACTGAAGCTGAATTTCAGAATACCTGAGCAAAAATAATCAAAGTCTAGAACACACTATAAAGTAGTTGTTAGCAGATATAACCACAATTGTTAAGTGTTGTAATGTATTTGTCAGCAACTTTAACTTAACGAAAGCTTGATAACATGGCTGTAATCATTTAAAATACTACGAAGTATTTATTTGCTATATTTATTAATCAGGAATCTTTAATACGGCTTCTCTCTCAACTGCAGCCACTGATGAAGGCCATGAGATGCAGCTGAAAGCCCTGGGGCAATTCTAGTACGTGGAATTTTTGGTTCAAGAATGAACCTTCGGCACACTGGATTTGCGTTCCTATCGTGCCGTATGTCTTCCGTAAAGCACTTGTTGTTGGTGCTAAGCCAATAAAGTTGCCTTGTGTGTAAAGTTTTTATAACACACATCATTAAATATGATTACAGTGTGCTTACTACTACAATTTAGTGCGTTACAGACTTTATTAAGTGTCTATATACTGCTTAAAATGCCAAATCGGGAGGTTAATATAATGTGTTAAAGTTAAAATAATGTCTTAAAGTTTAAACATAATGAATGACAAAGATGACCAAAAGGCTGCTTTTGGGTTGACAATTTATAGCTAATATATCTGCTAATTTATCAAAAATAATGATAACAATGGAGATTCAAATGACAAGTTTTACAAAATGGGTACCCTGATGCACGTTTAAGTAAAGCTAAGTCCAATATTTTGGGACTTAGTAAAGTAACATTTGCAAATCAAAAGATCGTGGTTCAGCAAATAATTTGAAAATGACAGCAACAATAGTTAATGAAAATCACTTCTTCACTTCTTCAAACTCCTGTAACTGGATATTCATGGAGTAAAAGGTAATGAGCGAGATCTTAAACTGAGCCAAACAAATCATCCTCAAACATAATGAAAGCGACTACCTAATAACAAAATTAAAACAAATACGCTGTACAATTACTTTAATGCCACATGCTCACATTACAAACCATTATTCAAGTGCTCAAAGACACTGAAATGCATCAATCCATCAAATCAAAGTCTTTTCCTCCCTGAACAGCAGTCTGGTTGCTCTACAGCAGACACAACTGCAGTGTCAGATGCAGTCCTAATTGAAAAGTTAATTAACTTTTTGAAGTCATCAGCTGTCATTCCTGCAAATCAGACTCCAGCCTGGCCCCCGAGACCAACTGTATATCAGTCTTAATGGCTGGGGACCCACTGCTTGGCTACGTGGGAACATTTGGTCATTGAAAGTACCATTTATAGAGTATTGTTTAATTAAAGTCTAATTAAGAGAACTGTATGCAAAATTAAATTTCTGGTATGAATTATTGTTGAAAACAGAGTGCAACTCAGATAATCAAACTTTTCATTATCTTCTCCTCCCTCCTGAGGTGCCTCCGCTGGCTCTTTGTTGACAAATCCCTAAACGTAAATGAGAGGAAGCTACCCACAATGCATTGCATATCTGCAGGTTTTCTCTCATACATCAACTTCCTTCTGTCAAACATTTTTGTTTTTACCCATCAAAAGATTCCACTTGCAGCCCGTCTGGAGCAGATAACTCTCAAAAGTGTTTTCAGCTATAAGTGTGATACCTGAAATCCTACACATATTATGAGGACCGGCATGATATTGCTGACAGTAGAACACGGCCAGACAAACCACAACAGAAGCGTGCACTTTTAAAGGTGAACTACATGTTTGTGGGCATAAATTAACAACTTCCACTTCATAAGATTATCTTTTGCCGTTTTTGTGCATTTTGTAAAAGTGGGGACATTTTGGGAAAGTGAGGACATACTCTAAAAGTGAAGGCATTTTTCAAAAGGTGAGGACATATTTGAGAAGTGAAAACATTTCTGAAAAGTGAAAACATTGCTGTAAAATGAGGACATTTTGAAAGCGAGAGCATTTTGGAGAGTGAGGACACTTTTTGACACTGCACTATTTCAACATATTTCTTTTCGACACACTTTTGGCATCTTGGCTCCATCACACAATCTTTCTTTCTCCATTTCCCCCAAACTGACTCCTGAATTCAGGCCAGTGTTTCTCAGCGGGACATGAGTTGATGTTCAGCCATACTGCCGTCTCGTTTTAGAGGTTCTGTGTAGACGGATCCTCCCGTGTTTTTTTTCTGGGGGTCAGCGCAGGTTTAATTGATTCTCCTTCTCCCTCCGTCTCTTATTAGGGCCACAGCACCTCTCCATGGGAACTGCTAATTGGCCGTCCCCAGTGGCCACTTGGAGAAGCAGGCAGACGTGGCCCGGTAGACACTTCTGCCGGTCCACAGGGACGACGGCGCAAAAGAGATTCACGCCGACTGCGCGGCTCTGTGGATCTGGGTTCTTAAGGGACGACAGTCTGATGTCTCCCTCCTTCACCATCTGGACACCAGATTTACTGGCGAACCGATTGAGACCAGAGAGACTCCACGTGATTTTTAGAAGATGAAACTGGTGTGTGTGTGTTTTGTTGTACTTCTGTCCTTGTGAGGACCAGTTTGAGTTCTAGACTTTTAAGGGTGTTTTTTGAAAAGTGGGGCTGTTTTTGGAAAGTTCATGGCCTTTTTTGAAACGTGTCTGCAGTTTTTGAAAGTGAGGACATTTTCAGAAAGTGGGGCTGTTTTTGAAAGGTTAAGACATTTATGCAAAGTGAGGGCATTTTAAAAAAACAGGACATTTTGGAAAAGCGAGGACATTTTGAAAAGTGAGGACAGTTTCAGAAAGTGAGGACCTTTTTGAAATGTGTGAGCAGTTTTTCAAAGTGAGGACATTTTCAGAAAGTGAGAATGGTTTTGAAAGAATTGAGACATTATGGAAAGTGAAGAAAAAAAACCCAGGGCACTTTGAAAAGTGAGGACATTTTAGAAAAAATTTTAAATTTGCCAACAAGGACATTTTTGAACATTTAAAGACATTTTCAAAAGTCACATTTCTGGAATGTGGGGACCGTCAAAGGGCTCTTTGAGGGTGAGCAACTGCTTTTATTGTGCAAAAGTTTAGGTTAAAGTTCGAGGCTGGGGATGCATCGTGTCAGTGAAGGTCCTCACAAGTCAAGAAGTACAAACGTGTGTGTGTGTGTGTGTGAGAGAGAGAGAGAACAACAACAGAGACAGAGAGACACAGAGAAAAAGTGTGTGAGTAAATGGGATGATTTAAAGGTTGTGTGTGTGTGTGTGTGACAGTGAGGTTTCATTAGTAAGGAGACAGTTGTGGGCTCAGTGCGTGTGTGTGTGTGTGTGTGTGTGTGTATGTGTGTGTGTGTGTGTGTGTGTGTGTGTGTGCACGTAAGTTTAGGTTTGTTAATTTAGGTGTGTGTGAGTGTTTTTCTTTCATTTGGAGGAAGTTGGAATTGGGGGCTGTGGGGTGTGTGTGTACTTGTCAGGTTAGTAGTGCATGCTCGTGTGCAAAAAGTGTATTTGTCATTAGTTTGTGTTTGTGTGTGTTTGCCTGCCCGTGTGTGTGTGTGTGTGTGTGTGTAACTGACCTTGATGTTTGCAACTCAGAAGTGTAGATGAGCAGATAGGCAGCAGACTGTCACCTCACATGTTCTTTTCTCGCTTCCCTTCAACCACAAAGACACAGAAGAACATGTTCCGTTTATTCCCTATCAAACTGAAGTTTACTACATCCTGTCTGTGCTCGATATAAAACCAGAGCGTTTCCTCGAATATGACATTTAAATCTTTTCAGGTAAACTTTTAAAAAGGAGCTGGAAGGCATTGCGGAGGGGGGGGGGGTTGGAGGCCCTGCCTCCGGTCAAACAGATTTTTCTTTTCACACTTTTTTAAAATAAAGCTCAGCAACAATGCAACACAGAGAAAAATGGTTTCATGTGCACACCTCGAGATATTCTCACGGTGCTAAAAAGCTGAGGATGCCTGATTTTTACAGTAAGTTGAATAATATCAAAACAGTCACACCATTGTGACTCAACAAGTGCCCACAGCTAAAACTTTGTCTTTCAGTCTCTTTGTTGTGGCAAGTGTTTTTAATGAAATGCCCCAAATTTACCTGAAGGGCCTGTCACCACTTTTTCAGTTTCGTTTTTTGTAGACCATCAAACGGAAATCGACCGAGAATGAAGAAAGGTTTTCCGCTGTCTGCTTTAGCATCATCAACACGCCTTTTCAAATAATAAAAAGAAAACCTACAGTTTAATTGTGGTTTAAATACGGACGTGAGTGCAGTTGGTGCAGAGGGAAATCGTTTTGAAAAGGTATTGAGCGAAAGGAAACATCCTGAAACATAGGAAATCATATCGAGACTCGCTAGTCATAACGGTTGTAAAACCACAACGAAGAACTGTGCATGAAGACTGGAATTGAAAAGGAATCGGGCGTGACGTTTCTCAGCGTGAGCACAGAGAAATCACAGTGGATTCCAGAGGGAGCCCAGGAGTCAGGATTAGAGTTTGAAGGCTAAATGGTGTTATCGGTTCTGATTAAGGAGCATGTACGTGCTGCTCGCTCCACCTCTGAGACAGCCATGGATGTCAATAGGGCTAATTGGCTCATTAGAACAGGTATTTAGCTGTGCTATAATCATTCTGTGTCATCACTTAAGCCCTGGTGGAGCACTAGGGGCTCTGGCGACTGAATACCCCCCTAACCTCTGAAATAATTTGAGATACGAGTCGGAGAGGCTTCTCTGACAGGAAGAGTGCAGGAGGCTCATGATATCTTCTGCTTGTATGGATTTTCAGTTTTCCTATTTTTTTTGAAAGGAAGAAGACTTGTGTTATTTAATGGTCTAGTTGTCGTATCACCATGGATAATGCACTGAAGGTGATGTCTCATCCAGATATTCACCTGGATCTGCTGCAGCCACGTGACCCCCCCCCCCTTTTTTTTCTTTCCCAGTGAATCTCTAAAACCAGGAACAGAGCTGAGGACTAGCCGCACAGAACAATGGAATTTCCCCCAAAACACATCAGCGTTTTAATCTTGTCAGTCATAAAAAAAACAAATTTTTTCACATTTTGAACAACAAAGTAATTACAGTGGGTGGAACTGAGCGACAGGTGCAGTATGATCAGAGATCTGGCACAAGGCAAGTACGCAAAATCGTGACTTTTAGATGGACATCTATATATACATATATTTTGCACTTTAAAACACAACACAGTTGACCCAACGTGAAAACCATACAGGATTAGTGATGGACAAAGGTGAAAATACAGAGGTGCACTCACCCACCACCTCCAAACCAATCCTGAGACCTGAGACCTGGACCGAAACCAAATTAAATTAGAGTCGGGTAGGTTTTATTTTTATCAGTCACTTCCTGTGGGTTATTGTTTGTATATACTGTCTTATTTTGAAGTCCTTCCTGCCCTGTTATATCCTTGATTGGTGGCACCTGTTCCTAGTGTTTCACCTGTTTCTTGTTCCCTCGTTTGTGTCTTGTGTATTTATACCTGCACCGTTGCTTTGTTCCTTGTTGGATCATTGTGGTCTTTGGATGTATCGTCGTGTGTTCCAGTACTGGGAACGATTTTGTGGTTTGTTCATGCTCGCTTTTGGTTTTGTTCCGGTTTGCCTTATGGATGCTGATCTGTCTCTGAACCTGGACTTACCTACCCACCTATCCTTCCCAACCTTACCTTATTTAAGTGCTCTTTTGTTTAAATAAATCGGTGATCAGCTCCGAGTCACCTGTGCATTTGTATTTTACCTTTAAATTAGCCTTTGAAGCGTATAAATAAATTACTTTTGTACTTAGTTTCTATGACTATCCATTAATTTGTAAGAGATTATTAGATTGCTTTCTAATTGCTGTCACATCAAGTCACACTCCCTCTCATGCATAAAGCTAAAACACAAACTAAGATATAGTTAAAAACTAATGAGGCGGGTTAGTCCTGTGGTACAACCCTTTTTGGCATGTCCACTCTCTAAGTTGCCCAATAAAGGCACCAAAAGAAAGAATGCCAAAGAAGAAACATGTTGCTTCTTAAATATCAAATGTTTGTAAAGACGCCGCGGACACTGAGGACGCGTACCTGTAATTGTCCAACTGTAGTGCGTGTCCACCCCTTACTTCAGACTTCAAACTTAATTCAAACAGATTTACTTTTGCCTATTAATTTACCCCTCGTTAGGAAAAAGTAAATAAGATTTTAGCGCAAAAGTCTGTTTTGATTATGTTTATGGAGTGGACGAATATCTAAAAATTGAGGTTTCCTGTGAGCCTTGAAATCTGTAGTGCGCATGTAATATAATGTGCATCGTCAAAGCCACATGAAAAAACTAAACTAAAATTACACAGAACAAATCCGAAAAGTTGAGACCAAACACATCTTCCCACTTTGTTTGTTTTCCCATTTGCACAGTTCCACACACCCGTTGGAAGCCCGTGCCATCGCTGCCGTGGTCGTTGCTTGAAGGGGGGGGGTGTCCTGAGGGCCTGTGGGAGCTGGCATGGCACTGACCACGCCGCCGTTTCCTTTTGAAAGGAATGTCTGGTGTGGCATCAGTCACTGCTGGCATTCTGGAGATGGTCTGCCAGCTCCCTCCATCATTGTGCCACTGCTGCACACACACACACACACACAGAAACATAAACGCGTCACACTCAGCTCCCACCCTGTGCATGGCAGTGATAGGCAGAGGACGAAGAGCGCACATCCTTATCGACGCCAATCCAGATGAACCTACAGACACGCTTCCCCAACACCCCAGACCCACTCGCTGCACAGTTGGCCATCATTAGCCTTCTTTTAGCTATGGCAGTCCTAAGGCTAAGGGGAGGAGGGGGGCCTCCATTGCCAAGGTGCTCCCCTGATTTGCTACGTGTCCCAGGGCTACGGGGCCTCTAGGCTTACTGGCCCATGGAGACATAAGCCCCGGCCTCCCTGGAGGCTCTCGGCCAACCCCGACGGTTGGCATGGGCCGAACCGCCCAATGGGAGCCGTCCAAGAGCCATGGATGGCTATGATATGTTTCCACCGAGGGCATTTTCAATCATTTGGAATTTCGATGGATGAAAGGAATGTGTTTCGCTGGGGGTGGACTGAATGAGAGCAAGTCGGGCTGCTTCTTTCACACATCACCCCGCCACAGAGCAGAAATAAGAAGGGTTAGAGTGAATTTAGGGCAAAACACTAGTATTTGGAAAAACAATTACCCAATATAAAAGGCTTAAAGGGTGATTCACCCAAATTACAATAACATGATGTTCCATCGCTTATCTAGTGGAATGCATGCAAAGATTTTTGGTTGTATTTGTCCAGCTTTTGAGAGATTTAGTTTGTGGTGCTGAAAGACAAATTACATTTGCAAAAATTCAATGGCAGCATCTCTTTCCTCAAACAGTGTCAATGTCTCTACTCTGGGTCAAAGTAAAAAGTAGTTCCTAAGAAAACCCTTGACAGTGTGTTTAATGGAATCATTATATATCATATTATATATATATATATATATATGTACAGTATATACACACCATTATAACATCTTTTAGTGGGCATTGTTATTTGCTTCTTCAACTAAAGTAATTACTAACTAAGTAACACTGAGCGGTATCACTGCATGTAAACTGTGCTATAGGCTCATCCAGTATGAACAGAATCCCTTGAAATGCAGGACAGAAATATTCTTTCTTCGCCGCTTTATTGCTGTATCAATGCCCTTTGTAAGTGTTGTGAACCTTAAGCATTATCAATAATCTGTGTTTTACAATTCACAAAGACATGTCATTATGTCAAATGCATTTATAAAAAATGGCCCCCACCACCCCCCCCCCCCCCCCCCCCCCAATCAAAGGCTTAAAGGCACACTGATGAAGGATTACGGTAATTTTTAATCTAGACGTGTTGTTTTGTTAATTTGCTCTGACTGCTCTGCCTTGATGGTTTTGATTAATACGGCCAGGAAATGTTTGTGAGCAAGACATATACTGCAATTCATCTGCAAAATAATCCAATCATTACCAACTAATGACAGGGGGGGGGGGGTGAAAAATGATTCAAGCCCACCACGGCTCCCCAACATGCATCAGGGCCCCATCGACGCAGAGGATTGGAGGCCCCACCTGTCACAGCGATGCAGTAATTGCATTGTGGGCTCTCTCCTCTCCTCAGCTCGCGCTCCTCTCTTCCCCATCCACCGCCGTTCAGCTGTGCAGACAATGCTCGTCTTAATGAAGCCGTCTGACGAGGTGGCAATTACAGACTTCTGTCACTGTCACCAGGGGCAATCGTGGAGGAGGTAGAAGGGCGGGGGAGTGGGGGGTATATCTCACCCCTGAGGGTTTCTCCACACCCGCTGTGCTACGCTGGATGGCGGGGTGGCTAAGCTGCTGTCAAAGGCAACTCGAGAGTGCGAGCTGGATTAGAGGTTTACTCTATGAGTGATGGTTAGAAGTGAAGTGATGCATCGCAGCATATGGAGATGTTGCCGAATTGACGGGTGATCCGGTGACACTTCCATGCACGCTTGAGAATGGCGCAGTGCTTCTTCAGCCAACTGGTCTGAGGTTGTTTTTTGTTCAGGGTGACTTTCTTCAAACAAGCTCAAGGGTCAGTTCACCCAAATTTAAAAAAGACATATGTCAAAGTGTCACGGATTTTACACATGAAGATCAGTTTGCTCATCACGGTTAATACTGCTCACCCCGTGAAAATAGTTTCTAAAGTCTTTTAGATTTGATTTGAGACTTGAGATCTTTTACAGAAAGCCTGCATTACAAATTGAATGTCCACCGAATGTCCATGGCCACCGTAATTTCTGAAAACCTCAGCAAAGACGTCGCAACTGGTGAACTCAGCGCTTTCAGAAAAGTTCCACTTCTGAGGTCGTGAAGGAGGGCGTTTGTATGGACTCTTGTTGTAAACATGACCCCATTTGAAGGCACCAATAGTTTGAAAGGAAGGGTCTAATGCAAGACACTGCTTAGTTGCATTATGGGAAATGTAGGATCAATTGGTTTTTTTTGGGAGCTTTGACCCAGATTGCAGACTAAAATTCACGTCGTTTCTTTTAATCTCTCTCTTGTGAGGTAGCCACGCAGATAGCTTTTGTTTTAGTTGCTCAGGCCTTGAGATTTCTGCTTCCCCCTCAATACAATGGAAGGTGAATGGACTGTTTCTTAAGTAGAAAGTAGTTAGAATGAAAACTGTTCGGTGAGGTCTGTGGATTTAAAGATGTTGCTGTTTAAATAAAATGAAATAAAAATGCTGAAAGTTCATTGACTTCTGTTGTTTTGGGGTGACAGCTGAAATCCAGACAGATCATTTGTGTAATTTGTGTGAACTGGCCCTTAAACCCAACGCTCATCATTGATGCAGGGTCAGACATGGTTGAACACACAACTAACACTCTTATGCATTGACTTGCATTGTTGATTTTGGATCTGGTAATTGATTCAGCGGCTAGATTTTTAGCATTTGTTCCACCTTCTCCAGCCACATTCAGGGGAAGCTCGATGTCATGGCTCGCTTTGTTAGCAGCTTCGGTAACCCAGTCGCAAGAGTGTGCGTTCAGTTGTGCTCTAAATTCATGCACAGGTGCCGTTGTAACGTAGTCACCAAATGAATGAATTACCGTACATTCCTGAACTCACCAAACCGGCTGGGTCTTTATTTGTACAGCAACAGACATTAAGAACACAATTAGGTTAGCCAAGCTTTGCAAAAAAAAACAAACCCCAAAAACATGCAGAATTAGAGATTCCTCTGGTTGCAGTGGTATCAAAAAATCCATGGTGGCTAAAAGGGAAATGTGCATAAGAGGCTTAAAGGCATTCCAATTCTTAATGGTGATGTGATGGATGCACCAGTACTAAATGGCATTGCAGGCCTGGATAAATGGTTCAGTACAGATATAGCCCTGTTAGACACAAACAGCCTCTATGTTCCACGTTAATGAAAACAAGTTCTACCAAAGTTGATTCAGAGTCAGGTAGTGTGAGAAACTATTGCTGGAAGTTTCTATTCAAAATGTTCTTTTGTTGCTCAAGGATCGATTAAGCGACATCAAATCACAGTTTAAATAATAAAATCTTATAAGGCATTAGAGATTTTAACAGAACACACGCTACAGTTATATCCATGCAGCCTTCTTCTAGTTACATCTGCACGACAGAACGTGTTTCTTGTGTCCATGATCATATAGTCAACATACCGTTTGTATCATTTAAACCTCTCCTGCAAACATACCGTGCACCTAACAGCAACATCTGTGTACTTAACATTCCCCACACAGTGGTTTAACACTGCTGCGCCTTGAAAGCATCTCCTACTTGGACTAAAGCTAATTGAATCAGAGTCTTAATGCCGCACTTTGGTGTTTTGACGTCTCCAACAAAGCTTAAACTTCAGCCGTGTTTGCAAAGTAGTGCAGACCAGACACACGCTCTCAAAAACACACACACACACACTCTTCCTTTCACGCCAACACAGGTGTGCCCTGGTACCTACAGATGTTGCCATGGTTACATACACACATACATAATTATGTGGGACACCATGACATGGTACGCATAACAAGGTGGCAGAAATACATCATCCATCCATCCCTCCGTCTCGGCTCTTGCATGTCATTTTGGAAAAGACATCACCGTCTCCTCTCAGTCTCAGCAAGCTGCAGAGTAACTTAAAGATTTTCACCTCTACTCTATGTTTTTTTAACCAAACTAAAACAAAATATTTATATTCTTTGTCAGTGGTTTGTCATATTAGTCGTATCAGCTTCTTTCTTTCTTTTGCTAACATTTTGGAAATTTGCAGAAAATCATAAAACGTTTGAATGCAAACACACTCAAACACACCCAGTCTAATACATTTGCAGGTCAGAGAGGTTGATAGGTTTTTAAGTATCTTTGGTATTGACCAGTATATGTGTGGCTGATATTCATATATTTGACTGTGACCATTTTACTGCCAAAATACTACCAGACACCAGGCCTGTCAACACTCCTGTTTTTCCCGGGATTCTCACGAATCTTTCCTTATATTCCACTGTCCTCTTGTTAAATATTTTCCCGTAAATGTCCCGTATTTTTTACCTTTGTAAAAGGAATAATAATAATAGGCGTGATTAAAAAACAAGTTGGCAGTGTTTCCCTCTGGTACAGCAGGTGGCAGTATGTAGAACATTAGCTGTAACATGATCAGCCAGTCAACCCAGAGAAGAAGAAGACAGAACAAGAACAACAAGACGAAGAAATAAGGATGAAAGTGAACGGGAGATTGATGGAGACACAGTTGTGCCTGCCGAAAAAGCTAAAACTCTATGCAAGTACTTAGCCAAGTGGGAGGAGACCTTCCCTTATTTAATGGAAAGCAAAGTCGGGGCAAACTTATGCTTTTGTAAAGTGTAGTAGTAGTATTAGTAGTTAGTATTTAGTAGTATTGCAAACGGTGGGAAAAGCGATGTTAGCCAGCGTGAAAAATCTTCCAAGCACAAAAACAAACTTAATTTGTCAGTGACTTAATTTGTGACAGGAAATGTTTTGGAGGCAGATCAACTGGCCAAAGTGACATTATTGACATTATGACATTATTAATGTAGCAAGTTCGGCTAAACCCTTCATTGGCCCAGTCCAGCAAGTTGAAACTGTGACGCAGTGGCAAATACTTGTTCAGGAGGGCGGCAGCCCGCCTGTCTCATGACCCTTCACCAAACACCAACCCCCATCGTTACTGTTGCTACTGCGCCTGTCACGCTTTCCGTTCTAGCACGGCACTGAGCAGCCTACAGTAAAATAACGGTGGCATATTTACAACTAATTCGTTTTTAAACAAAAGGTCTTTGATTTCACATAGAAGCTAACAAAAGTGTATGTCGGCAGCTGTAGCTGGCCAGCTAGTTAAAGCTAACTCCATGACTTCTGATGTGGCTCGGGACCCAGATGTCCCTCGGGATCCCCGACTTGCCTTGGATTAATTGTATCTTATAATGATCTTCCATATTTAAAAGAAATCAACTGAGTCAAAAGAGTTCAAAGTGAATAGAGTTTACCGTCAAATCAAATGGTTCAGTGAAACCCGAGTTCCTCCCGGGAGCAACTGAACTAGTACAAGCAAACACACACTTTTATACTCTGGTGTCTCCTCCTTTCCAAGCCCGAGTTAGGGACCTCCTATTGACCTTGAGAATAGGGCTATCTCATACACCATTGTTTTATGATATTTCTGATCAATCAGTAAACAATCGTGTCTATTAATCCCTCTCTGTGATGTTAACCCTGTAACTCCCTTTACGTCTGTCTCCGTTTCATGCACCATTATTTCCGAGCTGATCTCCAGTTGGAAGAACTAAACAAGCGTATTTCATCACTTCTAATTATTTGTTCTGCCCTTATCTTTCTTTCCTCTGCCTAGATGTCATCGTGTTCTTTTTCTGTTGCTCCTTGGCTGACTATCCAAGTGTCTATGTGTCTGTCGTCAATGTGTAATTAAACCTTTAGTGTATTCTAACTGTTTCAATACAAACATACATCTTCATTATATCTCCCTCTGTACTCCCCCCTCCCTTGTGGGGGGGGGCACCAAACAGCCATGCGTTCTGCAGTGTTTAACCATCTACTTTCTCTACCCCTCCTTTTCGGCTTTCCCGTCATTATTACTAAGACAGCGAGGATGTGACCCTGAAGGGAGATAATGAAACAAAGGCTGTCTGCCTCTGCACCCAACTTGTTGCTGGCCTTAGTCTTCCTTGTTACTTCTAACCTGACTGTTGCTCACTCTGTTTCTCTTTGACAGAGCGGCTGCGTATTTGTTTAATGACCTTGAGTGTGCTGCTCCCATAATTCAACGTTAAGATTGGCAGAAAACATCCCACATATGATTTCCCACATAATAACCAGAACCGTCTCACTATATATCTTATGCTTCCATAAATTCAGTGTCATAACAATAAAAAAAATATCCCACACTTTGTAGAAACCTCGGGCCAATAATTTGGTAATGATATGCTCCATGTAACCCGACTGTAGGTACTGCACCAGTTAGCGCGGCATGCTAATGTTAGCAGCTAAATAAAAGCAGACAAACACACGGTTTAATTGATTCCTTTCACTTTTGCTCTTCTACTTTTGGCTTTGGATAGGCGATTAAAATAAGTCAAATATTGCCTTTGGAGACGTCGTTAGCTTGATCGCCCTGCCGTGCCTAGTTACGGTTGCCAAGCTACGATTGAACAATTACTGTTTGAGGGAGGAGTTTAGCGAATGGTCAACTGAGGCTGCTTGAAAGTACTTGGGATATTTTGGGATACATACTGTCAGGTCTTTGATTACAGAATTATTGTGCAAGACACGCAAACAATTACCAAACAATTACATGAATAAATATAATGCAGAAGTAAAATAAAAGCAGTCTTTAACGGCTGCATGTCGATGTGGTCGTGGAAGAACGTGTCTGAAGTTGAATGACATGGACATGACACGGTGGGGAGTGTAGGCAGCAGGAAAAGGACCCAAAATGCAGACAGCACAGGACGACGGGAGCTGGTTAATGATTTAATTGTACAACACAAGAAATGCTGGCACAGGTAAGTAGGCAGGTAGTCCAGGTGCGGAGACAAAAGTACACCCAAAACAGGAGCAAAACCAAGACACTATGGAACTAGGCAAACATAGCAGACACCATGACACCATGACAAGACAATGAACCAACAAGGAACCAGCACAAATAGACCAGGCACTAACGAGGGGACACTAAGGGCAGGAACTGAGCAGACCAGGGGGATTTCAAAATAAAACAGGAAACGCAGAGAAATACATTCAGACTACAACCCTGTTTATACAGTGGACAATAACAGGAGGAAAGTTTGAATGGGCCATTTTAAATGAACCAAACATGATCTTTTTAGGAAACTATTGAGGGCCTCATTATTTTTAAGTGGCATTGATCCAATGACATATCAGAGCCATATTACCTGCGGTGGCTCATCAGAGCCCCTCAGTTCACTCAGACATAGACAGACCATTGTTTTAAATAGCACTGCCCTGGATATCTAGGTTGTCTGATTGAGTAACGAGCACACAATCAAATTCAGGAGACGCAGAGGGCAGAGAAAGTTCAAACTTTAACTTAGTTTCTGAGATTCTGCATCTGCCAACTACTTCTTTCCTCAGCTAAGTAATTCTGAGTAGCAAGTTGTGTCTTTTTGACAGAAAGCGTTTACACTTGATGGTGAATTGAAATGACTCAGAGTTAAAATCCCCCTAAAATATTAGCACGTGGAGTCGCTTTGGTTTCTCTCTCATCTTTCTCTGTCTCTGTCAGTGATTCATCTTTTACAAGTTAGAGAAAATTTCCCTGTTGCTTTCCACCTGGTTACAACTGACAGCCGCAGCTAAATCCCACCCACGCGTCTCCCACTAAATAACCAGTTATCAATCTGTTATTAGTTCCCGTATTAGTATCCTGACACTCCCAGCTTCATATTCTCCTGACAGTCAACACTAAACTGTGATTGACAAACATCACAAGTGGACCTGAAACGTGGCTGCCGCGAATTACTCACGCGTTAACGCTGCAGCTCGCCGAGGTGTGTGTGCTAGTGCGAAATAAGCGCCATTAATAAAGGTAAGCCATGCGCGACTCGACTTTCTCTCTGCAGCAGCCTCTCATGGCTGTCTCCTTACAAGGGATTCAGTTGTGTGAGTTTGGATCAGTCTAATCACATTTGTTTAATTAAGCACAGCTAATAGACTCTCCAGGAGATAGGGTGTCTCACTGTGACGGCGCCGCCGCATTGAGATGCATGTCAAACACAGAGGCCTGGTATCGCTGCGGCTCCCACGGCTCCGTACCGGCTGACGTGCCCGACATCCAACCATGTTTGCAAGCCTGACACAAACAAGCTGGAGGTTAAATGCTGAAGGTTACAGATGGTGGAATGGATGGATGTCTAACACGAAAGCTTCCTTTGCAGGCGATGTAGCGTGCAGCTGACTTTGTAGCATCCTCTTCCCTCCTGACGCTGCCATGACAGAACATTTAAGAGTCTAATGTCCTTAAAGTAAATAATCTGTGATGTTTACATCAAAATAAATGTCTGCTTTAGTGATTCAACATATTGCCACTTCATGAAACCCTTTAGCTTAGTAGCTCTGAACACCTGTTGTCTGGTTGCTCCTCTGCATGAAAATTAGTTTGTTTGAAATTAACTGGGAGTTCACGCTGGATGCGTGACGTCAGCGGCACATAAGCTGCCGAAGCGTCCGTCCATTCAGTCCACGCTGACGCTGACCTCTGTCAGAGCAGCTGCGGACAAACTGACTCAATTCAGAAATTTGGTGGACAAAAGTAGTTTTCAAGCAGGCTTTATCAGAAGTATGCATGAAGAAAGAAGCAATGTTTTTAGTTTTTGATGCATTTATTTTATTTTTCCCCACACGCTGTAGTTCTGTGTGCCCATAGTGACACCGAGGCCTTGGTAAATCATTACAGATATACAGTTTTTGAGTAATTTGAATGGAAACCTCTGGAGAATACGCTTCACTTAGCGCCCAAAAGAAAAACAAAACCACATGTCTCTCAGAGTGGGTGTGGCTGGTACATTGAATAAAATGGATGTGTATCTGCTCTGTAAGACGTCTCAAACGCTGCCGCAGTGACTTTAAAAAGGCTGTGACGCTCATTTACTTTAAAGCAACAGCAGCCATGTCTGACCCAGGCGCTAAGTACAGACTCTTGGTTGGGATTACACGCAGGTCAAGAGGGCGCCATCATAAAAAGCGAGAGTGTCTTCCCAAGAACGACGACAGCATCAGTTGCTTCAGCGAGTGTAACGACACGCTGCGTGTTTACGCTGAAGTGACAAACGCCGCCTTCCCGTGAGCTCGTGGTTATGACATGGAAAGTCGTGTACAGGATAAGCTTGGCGTTCGCGTGGTAAGTCACGAGGACAGCGCTGCTAGGCAATGGCTGCACGGACGCCAAAAGACCCCTCGTTGTTCGCTTGGCGTTCGTAGAAGTCTCCGATGCCAGCAAGTTAGCAAGCTAGCAAAGTGGGTCTCTGAAGTTGCAGTATATTACAATAGACACGTCACACACAACTCGTGAGCTTTCAGAAGATTTTCACCTCCGAGGCCGTGAAGACCACAAGAGGCGAGGACTCTTCTCCTGAACACGCTAAATCCCATTTGAAGGCACCAATAGCCCTCTAGTGGTTGTGATAATTAGGACAGGCGCATGAGGAGGTCAGGTGAAGTTGTTATGGAGTGACAAAGTCCACTTAGGGAGGAGGTCGAGGTGGATGGACGGGTGAAGAAAACTTTAGCATGAGATCGCTGCTCGTTTCCTGTTTCCGCCGACAGTCAACATTGGTTTCTTTAAACCATGACCACGATCGTTCCCCAACCTTAACCAAGTTCTCATGATGCATTTTGTCATTTAACCCAGAGCACTTGGTCGGGGTAGGATTCAGGGTAAAATGACTGTGTTTAAGAGAAATCATTACATTAAGGGAAGAATTGCTGCCCAAGAATTAACCAACCAAGAAAAATCAATTAAAATTCAATTTCAGGGCTTCCGCTGCTGCTCACTAAGGCAGCAGTTGATACATATCATCATAATTTTAATTCTCTCACATCTTACTTAATTTCCCCCCTGGGGATCAATAAAGTCTTGTTTTACACCATGTGACACAAATTCACAAGCGGGTTTCACCAAACCTTCAGCTCAAGTGAACTTAGAAATGATGCCCGTGGTGGTCAAGAGGTAAGAATCTAAAGGTAATGCAGGTTTGCGGTAAGAAGGTTGGCGCGGTTAACCGGAAACTAAAGGAAACGACATCGCGGTGCGGCCCTCGCAGGCTGAGTGTGTTTCAGAAGCACCTCGGTGTACCTGAGGAATGAAACCAGCAACTTTCCACTCCCAGAGTCCTTTAACATCTGGGCAGCTGGCACCCGTGTTGAGCCGACGCTCTCCGCATGCTGTAATGTACTAAGTGACATTAAGCTGCCACAGCTGATGGGAGAGTTCACACCAGACAGTAATTACACTTCTGGGCTGTTTTTTTTTTTCGCCCAGCTGACTGACATCCCATTAACATCTGGAGGCGTATGCGCTTTGGAGGCGCCGCTGTGGGTCAGCTTTCATTGTTCTGATTGGCTCTCATCTCCACTGTCCTCCTTGGCAGCACGCAAATGAGGATTAATAGAGTTTCATTTGCGAGGTGAGCTGGTGGAGTACTTCTGTTTCAAACCTCAAAGAGGCGCTGAATGGAGACAAGCGAGGAGGAAAAGGGAGAGGGATCCACACTTCACTTTTCATCTCTGCTGAGGTGATTTGAGGAGCAGAAATCTGAAAATCCACTTCATAAAGCCAGGAGACAAGTGTTAGTCTTCTCAGGAATCCTGGTTAATCTTTAAAAGGTGAGCAATTATAAACGAGCTACTGAAGAAAGTTGCAACGGCTAACCACAAAACCAGAGCAAAAACAAAAAAAGCCAAAAAAAGTGGCTGAGCATTCCACATTTAGAGGAGACGTCTGTCTTTTAGCTCTTGGGCATCTTTCTGAGACAAATTACTTTCAGTAGTCAGTAGCCTGTAATTAAAATATAACCACTTGATGGGGAGGCAGCAGTGTCTCTCTATTTAGTTATGGGTTGGAAAGATTAATTCTGGGGTGTATAACCCTTGTAATTTTCCAAGTGCTGTTTATTGTTTTCAGAGGAGCAAAAAAAAAAGAGAGACTGAAATGCCTGAGCTCAAGGTCTGCTTTGATTTGTTTACACTTCACACACGTTCGGTTCTCTTTTATTTTTTATGTTCTCTACACGTGCCCTCTTTATGCTGCAGCAACATAGATGCACATTATCAATTTGCAGCAACGCTTTGGAGCTCGTCCACGGCTCGCACACGTCGCCCTCTGCACCGATAATCAATAGGGAGGTCAGGGTTTGCTGGTTTTGGATCCAGAGAATCGCAAATCTTGGCACAAGCAGCTGGATAACAACATGTTAAGGCCCAAAGTATCAAAAGTGTCTCATTGGAGGGGGGGGCGGGGGGGGGGGGGGCG
>JAVQJF010034388.1:0-16295 GCA_036023855.1 Gadopsis marmoratus | reverse complement strand
CCTAGAGTCCTGCCTGGTGTGATAGATCCCAGCCTCTATCGCTCAGAGCCTGTTCCTGTGCTGCCATGATTAGAGCCTCAGTGCTGTCTTTCAGTCCAGCCTTTTCCAGCCACTGGTAGGATTTCTCGATATCAGCCACTTCTTCTATCTGCTGGTACGTGCCGTGCAGGGGTTTGTCCTTCAATGATGATTCCACCTTCGCCTCTTCCCATATATACTATATATATATATATATTCATGTGACATGTTTTCTGCCTCTTACTGAAAAGTCTCAGAAATAAAATTACAATTATTACTTGTAGGTAGTTTGTACTATTTCTAAATAAAATAAAGATGAGTGACTTTGTTTTGGTGGATTTACTCTCACGTCCCTTTTCATCCTTCCAGTTTCATGGAGAAACTGGAAAACCCCTGAATATGCTCTCAACAAAGGTCACACTCACACAGCATGAAGGTATTGCAGTGCCATCTGCTGGATTTCAACAAACAACCCATGTTGCAGTGAATCAACTGGAGACACACTGACTCTGTTCCCATTTCCTCACTAGGTGGCACTCTTTACATACCTCTTACACAGCAGTTCCTCAAACACTCTTCTTGCTTTTCCTCTCTCTTATTCTCAGTTTCCCACACTTCAGAGGCTGAGTTGCTAGCACATGTATTTGTACAGCTGTGTTGGGTAAACAGTGTCATCCAAGAGCCAAGTTAGGTCATTTTATCCTTTAATGTGATGTATGATGAGTCTGGTATTTAAAGCTGAATGAGTACAATGCGCTAATGAAACACATGCGGCTATGACCAAATATCACAAATTAGTTATCAGTCATTCAAAGCATCTCCGTTTCTCTTCACACATGTATCGTGTGTGTGAGGAGGGATTAAGGGTGAGACAGCTGTCGTTCTGTTTAGAATAACGGTGACATTAGAGATATCATAGGTGTCTCCTGTGGGAAACCTCTGTGTCATTCAGGTTGCATGACTGATCTGACCGAACGCGGGTGTCTCAGCAATTCAGCTTTTTTCTGTTTTTCTTATTTTCTGCAGGTTTTGTTGTTGTCGAGACCTGTGTCAGCATTATTAAGTAGCTGTGGCAGTCGTCTGTGGGACGAATGACTCAATTGACTGGTTGCATGTGCAGCCGAGGCAAATGCTTAGGCTCAGCTTTGTTTTGACTCTGCAGAAGGATTTATGGTCACAAAGAATGCAAAAGTAGAAACTGATGCCTTTGAGGCATCAGCCAAATGTGTGTGTGTGTGTACATTTCTTGTAACGATATTGATTACTGACATCATCTTACAGTCTTCTGCATGTGCACATGTAAACAGGGAGGAAAATGACATTTTCGCTGTGCTTCCGCATCTGCATGTTGATATGGCACTGAAAATAAAAGCACAACATACACACATGTGCAGTCACACCCTCCTGGCGACAGTAATCAATCTGCTCATAGGATCAACACATGACTGTTTGCAGCTCAGATAAGGTTAAGTATGGGTTCTATGGAGATGTGCTCGTCTCCAGAGGGACAGAGGGGATCTTAGTGGTAAAATCTTGAAGGAAATCCACCCCGGCTTGGTTTGTTGAGGCCCTGAGCGAGCTGCAGCTGCAGGTGATGTGGCAGTCATTTTTGCACCGTGGTCAGTCATTTGGCACTTTGCTCTGTCATGAAAGGTTTAGGGTGGAGCTCTACTCCTCTGCTCTTCTCTGTCTTGGCGTCTTTTAGAGTATGACCTTGGTGAACAGTGATTTAGGGTGAGGCGTCCGTCTCTCACTCCCGGGCGATGGGAGGAGAAGAGGACAGTGAATGACAGAGAGAGAAATTGTGTACAATTGAGGTCTTGGATGACGAGACAGAAGAGTGAAATAGAGAGGAGGAAAAAAAGATGTCTGCATGGAGTGGTGATGAGTTGGACACCAAGGAAGAAGGAGGCGGTTGGGACACATAAACAAAACATTAGGAGCAGAGGTGGTGGTATGAT
Source organism: Gadopsis marmoratus (assembly GCA_036023855.1). Taxonomy (NCBI): domain Eukaryota; kingdom Metazoa; phylum Chordata; class Actinopteri; order Centrarchiformes; family Percichthyidae; genus Gadopsis; species Gadopsis marmoratus. The sequence goes on along the minus strand of JAVQJF010034388.1, from coordinate 14,316 downwards.
GAAGAGCCTGAAATAACATTTCTAGCTAAAAACCCCCAGAGGACCACGTCACCGCCTCACATGCAGCATCAGGCCAGCTGGGTCCATCCAAGCCTGATGTCCCGTCCCACAGCTCTCTGTATTTAGTGCACATGAGAGAGCTTTTCTTCCACGGCCTACTTCTCACACACTGGCCCGTGTTTCCTCTCGACTTTGCTTTTGAGCTTTCGCTACATTTTTCTCTTCCTTCCGAGCCAACTTTGAGCTCCTGCCTAGACGTGCTCCCTTTGCTCATGTCTTTCATTTCATACTTTTTTCCCACATTATGCCAAACCAGCATAATGTCAGTTCAAAGATAACTTTAACCAAGCCCGGTTCTATGTGAAGAAACGACGACAGAGAGAAGCAGACTAAAGACCTGTACGTGCCGGGGACGTAAAGAAAAAACTATGCATTGTGCATGCGAATATTTACTCTAATACATCCAAATGTGAACTAATCTAACTCACTATCCTGGATCCTGTGGTGCTGCTCCACATGCTGTCCTTGAGTTCATTGTCTTTATCATTTTTTTGGCCTTTGTCATAAAATGCAGGGTTGATGAGAAACAATCAACAGGTCCAGAGTTGTGATGTGACTTCTGCTCCGCACAACGTGATTGGTTGATGCCTTTAATGGCTGTGCGTAAGCTCAGAAAAAAGATTACGATGGTTTTTTGCTTGCTTTTTCTGTGAAAGGACAAAATCAACAGTTTGAAAAAATATACTGACGCCTCCGGTATATAAGGGCCTTTACTCTGGGTTTGGCAGCTGCAGGTGATTACACGGTCATGAATGGGAAGCGTGGTGTTGTCTCCGTAGTATGCAGATTATATGGGAATTTAAATCTCCTGTAGTCCGAACCTGTCTGAACACAGACTACACAAAGTTAGCTGTAAGTGTTACAGGTTTCGAAAACTTACCTGTGTGTGTCCTAAACCTTCAACTGGCAGCATGGGATAAGAAAGCACAGAAGCCACGCCTCACACAAGAAACATTAGCATAATATAAAGCAACATTAGATCAATTAAATTCTGGCTGTTTGCCTTCTGCGCAAGTTCAAATCACAGACCCTCCCTCACTCTGGTTAGTATATAATTAATATGTGTACATATGCATGTCACTGGTGACGTTGCTCAGAAACCCATCGATAGATACAGCAAGGGCATATTTCTTTGGATTATTTAACATTAATTAACAATTATCAACGCAATTTAGAAACCTGGCTACATTTTTCCTTTACTGTTCAGTGGAGATTATTTCTTGTCTGCTGCAGACAGAATTATTAGAGTGTTTCAGGATTCTGGAAATAACTTTGCAAAGTGTTGTTAAATGACCTTACGGGTTTTTCAAATATCGCCGGCTCTACATTTTTCAGAAACCCAGATGCTTAGCTCTGTGACTCAAATGTGATGATGATACATGAGAGGCACAAAATGGAGCTAACGGCGTACGTGGTGACAGGCTTAGCATTGCCTCATGCTGGCAGGTTAGATTGATTTTTTTATTTTAAAGTGTGTGTGTGTGTGTGTTTCTGTGTGATTTGATTATTGCAATTGTGAATTTCAGATGGTATGGGTTTTTTTCTTCCACATTCAAATCTGTACCAAACTTTGACATGGTCAAGGGACCATCAGCAGCTTTCAGTGATCATTTGCACTTCATGATCATCTCTTCAACTATTTGTATCATTCCTGGACTGTGTTTGGTGAAAAATATTTACTGACTAGATTCTTCGCTGTTGCCTCATAAATAATTGCTATGTGTTTATAATCAGAGGCTTTCCTGTTTGGAGCAGAGAGGAAAAGGCATTTAAAACTTGATTGTGGTCAGTGTGTCTGTGTGTATCAGTGTCTGGTGGGCAAGAAACGGCAGGGATTAAGCCAGATGGAATATCTGTCATTACAAATAATTAGTAGATGACTGCCTGTATGCTGAGGACCCTCACTTTTTGTTCTGTTTATTTACTCAGTGATCCACCCTGTTATTGTCACCCTAATATAGGCAATCACGCCATAGTCAAGCTGCAAAATGTACCCAAGCGATGGACAGCACATTATCGTTTGGGTCACTCTGCGCTGATGTTTAACAATCTAATTAATCAAAATTTCCTGCCAGCTGACGGTGATTTTGTGAAACCCAATCATGGGAATGTGGAAAAAGCCGGGTTAAGATCAACAGCTGCATGTTATTCCACTTCTTTATTATTGTTCCTAAAGCGCCTAGGCCAGCCACAGTTCAAGTACTTGTGTGAGCAGCATAAAGGACATGCCTTTTTGTTTTCTCCATTGCTGTTTTTCCTCTTAATTTCATTATTTCTCCTTCCTCTGTTCAGTTCAGATTGACACTGCAGTTTGCATCAGTCCATGCAGTTATTGGCACTTCAGCCTCTTCAGTCAGTTGCTTTATTTCACCCCCGGCGGGCAAATTGAACAAATTGAACAAAAACACAAGTTAATTATACGCAAGCAAAAAAAGTTAAATCAACTTTAAAAAACTAATTAAATTCTGAATAAAAATCTAAAATCAGAAAATATTGAATTTGAATGGATATTTGTGCTCGTGACACATATTCCTGTAGAGAGTTTAGTCGAGAGATCGCAGAGGGTATCAGTCTGTTAGATTTGGCTAACGGGTGTCTAAAAGAGGAATCAGAAGGCAGAAAATCTAAAAGCACATTTATGCTTATTTGTTGTTGTTTGACAACAGCTACAAATGATTGTGCCCTTATTGCAGAAAGACGGTTGGGTAGTGTTATTTTGACTCCAAGTGAGAGGTTTAAGCTCGAATATCTGTAGTTGTGTATCTGTATCTGTTTGTGTGTTGTGCAACTTGGCAACAAAGCTATTTCTTTTCCACACAGATGGATCCAGACAGAGACAATAAAAACACGCAGCAGAGGGGGATGATGCCTCCACGTGTCATTATGTATTCAGTATCTCACCATCTCACATGACTGAGTGAAATTTTCTGCTGCACTCCCCAAAACCAGTGAACCCCCCCAATAGGCTACTTAAACAAACTGGAAGGCTGTCGAAGCCTATAGCACGATATAACACGACTGGGGTAACTGAACTGGCAAAAGACGTAGAAAACAACAGAAAAGAGACTGACTAATTTGGTCATGTAAATAGTTGACTGGTGGTCATATCTCAAGCCAGGTAGGTTGCACTCAAAATAGCTTCATTTTTGCAAATAAATTTGCACATGCGAGCAGTCAAACTCTTTGTTTAGTCAGTGCCGAGGATTTGACACGCACAGGCACTCGTAGTAACCATTAGACGGCCAGTTCCTCCTCAACCAGTTTAAAATCATGCAGTGTTTTAAACATTTAAATTAAATCTGAACTGCAAAGTTTCTGCAGATGTTGGTCGGCCATCAGCTCTGTGTTTATCATATAGCTGTTGTTGGAGTTGAAACAGAAGCAACATGCTCTGGAATTATGAATGGGTGTGTGCATGGTTCTGCTAAATCACTCCCTAATCTGAGAGCTGCACCAGCTAGAGGGCGTTGCGTCTGATGCGAGATTACCATGCAGCAGAACTGCCCTTGAATTACGCTGACGCAAACTTAACCTACAGTTGATGAAATGAGTTAGTGTCACTTCTCAAGGTACTAAATCCTCATAATCAAGCTAACACATGTTATTTAGCACCGCACCCTGAGAGAAAATGCAGTTTTGTAAAAGAAAATTGTTTTCTACACAGTAGACATCCAAGAAAAATACTGGCCTGTGTCTTATGTCCAAAAAGCAAATCAAACAGCAATCATAAGTAACTGGTTTTCATCCCAGAGACATTTCAATTTTTTTCTCCCATTGACTTCCACATGAGATTTGGTGCATATGCTATTAATATAATGCACTGATTTCATTTTCCAACATGTCAAATGTTGTAATTACACCAGGACTCCAGCTCCCCAGCTGATGAATTTCAGCCACAGACAAATACGGATTCAATTAACTTCCCATTTTAACAGGGCGGGAGTAAGTAAATTACCCATGACTGCAGTCTTCATTTATTACAGTAATGAGGACTCAGTCAACTTCTTCACCTTACAAGCAGAGAGCCAGTGTTCAGCAAGGAGGGAGAGAGAGACACTGCATAGCCAAAAGTATGCAGACACCTGAATAGTACATCCATATGTGGTTATTGAAGAAATCATTCCAAAACTATGAGCAGTAATATGCTGATATGACTCCTCTGAGAACCTGGCTGCAGGGATTTGCCACAAGAGCCTTAGTGAGATCCAGCACTGATACTGGGTGACACGGCCTGGCTCACACTCGGCCTTCCAGTTAATCCCAAAGGTGTGCGGGCCAGTCACATTCTTCCATACCAAATTGGGAAAAACAGTTCTGAATGGACCTGGCTTTGTGTGCAGGGGGCATTGTTGAAACAGGAAAGGGGGATCCCTTCGCGTTGGAAAAATGATAGAATCTAAAATATATTTTTGCTCATATAGTGTATATTATAAAACAGTTTCATTTAATAGGAGTGAAAGAAAGACACTTTTTAACTTACCTCTACTAGTCGCAGACTAAACATGTGTTTGTTTTTTTGCCGATCCCCTAAAGGATTTTGTCTTTTTGTTTACTCCATTGAGGTCAAAGCACAGGTCAACTTGTGCCTGGAGCGCCAATGGATGGACTGTCTTGTTCAAAGGATGCTGGGCTGAAGTCTGTATTTTGTTTTATTGACTGTACAGAGAGTAGTGTACAGTCAATGACAAGATTGTCATATATTTTTGGGGGCATTTAGTCTTAATTGACTGTGACCGAGCTTGACAGGAAACATGGAGAGCGACATGCACCAGAGGTCCACAGTCAGAATAGAACCAGGGACATTACCATATATTGTTTAATACTAAAAATTAGAAATCAGCCAGATCATCTAAAACACATCAACAGTTTGGAGTCTGGGGTCTATGTTGCCAACATTCTGCTACACAACATTCAACACGATGGTAAATACAGCAATAGCACAAACAGGCTGTCCTTGTCATGGAGAGTCTAGAAACAGACACTGTAGACCACACACACACACTAATATTGGAACGAAGGAAAACACACACACACACACCAACAAACATACCAACAGCAGTATGGACGTCCAAGTCCCACAAACACACGCCTGCACAGACACACACATCTGTTTTGATTTGGAATAACAGAACAACAAAACCTGTTGGCGTGATAACACGATGACAGTCAGCGCACACGTCAGCTTGTTCATCCCAACTTTGCTTATTATAGCACTGAGACTTGAGAACACCAAGTACATTTTGATAGTTAATTTGACTTCAGATGTGTGAAGACTAAATAATTTGAGTTTCAATGTGTCTCATACCGCTGATCAAAATCAAATTAAAGCCAGTACAGCCAGTATACATAACAATAAACAATGTTTAAAAAGCGTTTCCAGTCTTGCATTATTTCTCGTAAATGGTAGCAAAACATAATTAGGCACGACTGCAGCGAAATTAATTCTCTAGAAAGCATGCAAATCAGTTTTGAGGTTTTCCAGCAGGCCATCCATTCAGCCTACATCTTGGTCCCTTTTGATCAGCTGAAGACGTCAATAAATTCAATTCAGTTTTCTTTGTATAGAGCCATATCATAACAAAGTTATCCCGTTATCCCACTGTCTGCTGCACTGATGAGTTCTTCAACACATGTTCATTATGTCCAGTGATGGAATTAAAAACTACCTTTACTCAAGTACTGTACTTACAAATTTGAGGTACTGAAAAATTGAACTTTATACTCCACCACATTTATCTGACAACTTTAGTTACTAGTTACTGTATAAGTTAAGATTTTTACATACAAAACATATGAAGTGCTTAGAAAATATGTTTTTTTTTTATAAATTAAACTTCCATATACTGCAATATCCCATTGGACAAAACAAGCATTGTGTGAAGGTGCCACATTGGGCTCTGGGTAATTGTGATGCCATTTCTGCCTATTTTCAGAATTTTTACAAACCACCCAATCAATTAATGGAGAAAACAATCAGCAGATTAATCCACAATGAAAAGAATCAGTAGTTTGATAAAATAGTAAAAAATTTGCTCCACCGCAACCAACTGAAATGGTTAAATCCTGCTTTTACATGAATGCATTAGTAATAATGATTCAATGATCTAATATACAATAATATATAATGGTATAACAGTCACAGGGAACAAGTACTTTAAGTACATTTTCCTGTATTATTTTGACCTAACTAACAATTCAATGCAGGACTTTTACTTACAGTATGGTAATAGTACTTTTACTTAAGTAAAGGATCTGAATACTTCCTCCACCTCTGATTGTGTTTGGATTTGCGTTGTTTATCATGGCGGACATCTTAACGTTTCACTGGTGACATGGCTTTACATCCTGCAAACCGTTGAAAGAAAAAAAAAACCTCCATCACTCCCTCCAGACCTTTTTTCAGAAGCTGTCGGAGCAATATTATTCTTATAATAAGAGCATATACAGTACTTATGCAGTAAGGTGTATTCTGGTAGGCACTTAATGTTGTGGCATAATTATAGCTTTAGGTGGATGCACTTTAATACCTGGCAACCTCTACGACTGTTCAGCAAATCACTTGTTCTGTCAACTCACCAGACAACATGTATGCACACGAGGAATTAACCAAACACACTTACACACCCACACAGGGATCTCAATCTCACAGTCATGCAAGATTGTTTCATGTCACAAACGTTTCTCCCCAAATAAACTTTTGAAGAGAAAGAGAGGAGCCGTATTTCAATTTGGAACTATATTTACATAGCTTTGTTGATTTATGCTTGCAGAGCAGAGCATCCCAAGGCCACGTTATCGAAGATATCACAACCCCGACTCAGCAAGCCTACATATTCAAACTGGACTGATGCTGAGGGGGAAACTCTCCACTTAGCTGCAACATCCCACTAAAACAAAGAGTTACGGCTGGACAGAAACCAGAAAAGCTCAGGGAGGTATAGAGAGCCAAGATAAACCAACTCCTTTTCTCCTCCTTGCTTTCTCCTCACTCACATCTCCCTCTGCACCTGGCTTCTCTGTGAATACTGCCAGCTGAAAGAAACCTGGGGGAGAGTAATGAAAGAAAGAAAGACAAACACTTGATGTCTTTCAATAAAATGTAATAGAGAGAAAGTAGAGAGAGTGACAGAAAGGGCAGGATGGGACAGGAGAGATTAGCAACTGAAGGATGAGGAAAAAAGGACAGCAAATCCTAGATGCGTGAGAAGACAGGAATGAGCAGGCAACAATGAGTCATCTCCATCCCAGGGCAATAATGTAACTGTAATCACTGGTCCTCCATAGACTTGACCCAACTTATTTAAAACATTCTCATTGGGTCACAATGTCAGCTTTTTTCCCCGGTTGTTTACCACATCATCGGTTATTTGATTATCTGGGATAAAAATTGCATTAGTTCATTTTAAGTTGACTGTTTAAGTTGTCTTAATTTGGATTTAGGCCTTTAATTAAAACCACAAGTCATTTTCCAAAGACGCACAGATAAGTCCTGTTTAAAAAGAATACAACAAGTACTCTTATTCACTTTCCTGCCAAGAGTTAGATGAGACGGTTAGCTTAGCTTAGCAAAAAGACTGGAAACATGGGGAAGGTAGCAAAATCCACCTACCAGCACCTCTGAAGCTCACTAATCAATGTGTTATAACTTGTTTGTTTAGTTCATACAAAAAGTGGTGTAAAAGTGATTGGACAATTTCTTGGCTACTGCCAGTAACCTCCTGGAGTTAAGATAACCATCTCTGGTATCAAGCTCCTCATTCAACTCCTGGCAAGAGAGCAAATAAGCATATTTCCCAAAATGTAGCTCTATTAAGTTACCATCAGACCGTTGAGCAACAGGAATAAGCTTTGCGTTACTGTAAATCCTCCCTGAGTAGATGGATTTAGCAGTCAGTTGGACTTCATCATGATGCAATCAGAGTGATTAAAATCCTAATATAATAATTAGTATTGGATGTGATTTATGGTCACCATAACCAGAATTATACCCTAATTTATGCTTTGCATGACTTAACACCGCATCGTCTCACTGAGCTGCATGTAGTGTGTTGACAGAGAAATAACAAACCAACATAATTTGATTAGAAGTTATTTTAATTTAGTTTTTTCACGCTCACACATCCCCACACAAATGCACCAACATAAAAGCCTTTCAGCACGCACACACTGTACACTTAAAATGGATTCCTCTCAGATGTTTTCTTCCTCCGTCTGCCAAGGGTCAAGATCACCCCCTTCTGATGACTAAAGTGTAAATGTTACATCTTGGCAGCACGACATGCACTGAATTTAGAGGAGAAGCCATCCTTGCATGGGAAAGGGAAGCTTTCTTTGTTGAGAACCAGTCAGAGAAAACCCTGCCTGGGCCCAAAGGAGCAGCTGGGGGAAATTCTGAGTCACAAACAGCGAATACACAGAAAGTACACGCTCTCCCTCAGCAGTCCTGACCCTTTGGTTGGACTGTTTTGTTTTTTTTTACAGTGGTGTCTAGACGGAGTTCAGCAGAAAAAGGGTTATGAGTTGATCCAGACTGCTGTCCACACAGACCAGCACAGTTACCCCAGAAAAAAGCCCCGCTTCTCAGCCACACGCACAGGGGAAGACCCCCTGGACCTCCTGGTTGGATGAAAAGAAAGCACAAAAAGGTCTGGAAGGAGTGTAAAGACAAGGAGAACAAAAAGATGCAGTGATGGGTGTAGCCAACCACCACGGTTCATCTCGGTGTAAGAACAACACAGAGCTTTATTGAGGGTTATTTGTACAGTGAGTTGAGTTCAGTCACAGACACCATTAAAAAGATTAAGTGAAACCTTTAACAGAGACGTTCTCTGGAAGTTTTCTTTGGACCCACACTGCTACTGTCCTGGGGAACTGTACACATATCACTGAGAAGACATTACAATGACCAACACAATACGAGCACACAGGGACACAAAGAGAAAGGTTACAAAGTGAATAATAAACGTTCCCATTTCATGACACTGTGTGCTTCCACTCCACTTCATGTATTATTTGACGGCAGTATTTACTAGTTATGCTTTTTAAAATGGATGGGATTATAAAATTTGATCCATTGTTAAAAATAAAACAAGAATATATACTACTAGGAAAATTGTGCATATTCATATATTATATATATAAGTAATAATTTAAGATATAATATATAATAGCATACAGTCACATGAGGACTTTTTCTGCATAGAGTACTTATCTTTTGATAGGTTTAAGTACATTTTGCTGATAATATGTCTCTAAGCAGAAGGTTAGCTTAGCATAAAGACTGGAAGCAAGCCTGGCTACTAGCCTGGCTCTGTCCAAAGGCGAAACATCTCTGCCTACCAGCAACTGTATTAACATGTTGCCATGTTGGCTCTCGTTTGTTTCAGTAACTTCCTGGAGAAAACCAAGAAATAGTATGACATGACTTCCCATAAATAGTGATTTGTCATTTCAACACTTGAGATACATGTTAATAAGGAAACTTTAGAGGTTGGGGTAGGCGGATGTCCTTTACTTTCAGACAGAGCCACGCTAGCTGCATCCCCCCATTTCCAGTCTTTGTGCTAAGCTAATTTAACCAGCTGCTTGCTGTAGCTTCATATTTACTGTACAGACATGAGAGTGGCATCAGTCTTACTGTAACTCTCTGCAACAAAGCAAATAAGTGTATTTCCAGAGTGGTATTGCTACTTTTCCTTAAGTTATCTGAATACTTCCTCCTCTACTATAAACCAGTTTTGGGCCATGAAAGAACAAACACCCATCTATCATCCCTTTGAAGAGGTAAAGCGAGATCTTGCATCATATAATTTATTATACTGTTAATGTACTGTAATTTGTATATGTTTAAAATGACATGATACAATGCGTCAACACAGTTTATTCAGGACAGAAATATATACTATACAAAAAACACAGTGTAACAGCTGAAATAGATTTCAGTGGTTCGAGACAAACGAAAGAGGAACAAATGTATGAGTTTGCACATCTGCGTATGTTCCTCTTGTCTGTCTGTTGCTAAACAATAGAGACAAATGGTCATTCCTCTCATTGGATGCACTCCAACAAAAGCATTTATTAAATCTTTTCATTATCTATTGTTTCCTCCGACTGGAACTCTCCCATAAAAGCTGAGGTGCTTATAAAGTCAATGTCATTATCGCTAGGAAAAAAATGGGGCTGGATAATGCTTTTGGACAATCTTACCACACACACTTCCACATCAAAACACACACACACACACACACACAAAGAAAAATAAATGTATGTTGAAGTACAAAAAATATTTATGGATTGTTCATATATAGTATAAAGTATAAAGAATAGGCTATAGGCTCTAATTAATTTTCAACCAACTATCTGGCTGACGACCAGTTGTAATCAGCACATAGCTGATTTGAACCTCAAAAATCATCTTTAAGCCACAAATCATCCACAGTGCTCTATGACTAATGAGAGAACCACACCCATGCACTGTGTATCAGCAGGGGGAGATGAGCTTGTTTGACTAAAAGCCCCTTATTTCATTTCCATAAGAACAAAAGTAATTTCTCTAAATATTATCATCGTCGAGGTTCTGCAGTCTGTACTCATCTGGTGGCTTTTCATCAATCATGTTATGTAGAATGATCAGACTTCCTGGATCGGCGTGCTTCTGCATGAACAACATTATTATTGTTCCATTGTTCGAAACACACTGCAGATGTTTCTTGAAGAAAATGCATAAAGGACTGGATTCAGGCAGCTATTCACAAATACCAGTGCTTGAATGATGTCCCGGCTTTCCATACAAATATCCAGCAGGTAGTTGTTGTTGAGCGAAATAGCCGCCACAGTAAGAACATTTATGATATGAAGTGGCATCCATAGGACAAAAAATGTCCCAATGATTCTTGTGACCACCCGGGTCGTCTGTGGGTTGTTGAAGAAAGCAGCCTGGTTCACTTTTCTGTAGAGGTCGATGTATGCAATTGTCACGACAGAAAATGAACCAAATCCCACCACCAACTCTGTCAGCACAAAGGCCACATACTGGGCGTTGGTAGAGTAGTGATTTTGGCATTCTAAACAGTTCTTGTCTGTTGTCACCTGTCGAACCACTAATGAAGGGATGGACAGGATAATCGCAACCAGCCAGAGCAGAACCAGAAGCCTCCTCTTTCCTGCCTGCTCTAAGCAATTCTGCAGGTAGACCACCTGCAGGTAGCGCTGGACACTCAGCACCGTCACAGTCAGCAGGCTACCATAAAGGCTGCAGTACACTACATACGTCAGGAGCTTACAGGCCACCAGGCCGAGGGTCCAGCTGTACAGAAGACAGTAAATCCACAGCGGCAGTGTGACCAGGCAGAGCAGATCTGATATGGCCAAATTCAGCATCAAGCACTGGCTCACGCTGGACAGGTGCTGCCAGTTTGGTTTGAGGCTGATCACCACAATGTTTCCAGGAACTCCGAGCATGAAGCAGAAGGACAGCACCACCGCAGGGACCAGACTGCTGAAGTACCAGGTGGCAGGAGGTGTATGTCCAGGAGAGGAGCAGATGTTAAGAGTGACCACAGTGGAGTTGAGTTGTTCCATGCTGCACACCTGCTGCCTGAGAAGCTGAGTGTTGAGCGCTGAGCAAAGTGACGCTGGCAACTGTGCAGTCGCTCAGAGGAACTCTATGTTTATCTGTGATGCGTTCACAGAGGAACAAAGAAATGCAAATGAAAAGTTCATCTTCCGTCATGGCTGTGTATTATTAGTGAGGCTACATTGTCAGAGCCGAGCACTAACTTTGCATATCTAGAAAATAAGTGAAGGGTCAAACATTATGTCAAAGTATACTGTACATATGATAATCCCAGTTTGTTTAAGACATCAATGTCACTCATCATGTTTGTTTATAAAACACATGACGCACACAAATACGTTGAATCTAAATGTAGTGTATACATTTTTTAAATTGTGTCATAGTCCAGGCTGGTTTTGGTGTGCTTCCCCTGTGTTTTCTAGGTGGTGAGGCTGGCTGTCATCATACACACCTGCCACTCATGTTGTCTCATCAGCCACAGCATATCTACATGGACCCTCCAGAGGATCGACGCCAGATCGTTATTGTGCATGAAGTGGTAGCACTACGTGCAGCACCTTTCGTAGAGAGTCTGTTTCCCCGGCCTCTTCTCTGGGTGTTTCGCCTTTTCCCGGCTCCGGATTCACAGCCAGCCTCTCCACCTCCTCTCTGCCAGCCCAGCCCAAAGATCACTCTTGCAATAAAGACTTTGTTCACACACCTCAGTACTGCCTGTGTCTGCTCCTGGGTCCACCTCCCCCACAACACACAACAATTTGTGCCATGAGAGCGTCTCAGATGAACATAGTGGACACAGACTGGCAGATGAACAGGCTTTAAGGCAAACAAGTGTCTTATAACAAATACAAACCTGCTGGATCTGAGGCACGTGAGGTGAGGGTCAGCTCTGAAAAGGTGGGTATGAAGTGACTAATAGTCAGCTAGTCCCAAGAATACCCTCACATCCTTTTTAGTCTTTCCATTTTTAGACAACCACTGTTGTCTTATCTAACTGGGGACGCACCGGCCCTCCGCCCAAGTGATACCCCAGATACAGAACCTCAACTGTACACTCTACTATAGGGGCACAAACACCCTGGTACCCCCTGTGGGGGTTTCAGTGTGGTAATGGGGTGGAAAACACATCAGCAGACCGCTGTCAACTTCTGCTTTCTGGTGTGGTAAGAGGTGGTTCTCACAATGGGGCGAGGCTGGATTGCTCCAGAAAGCTCTCAGAATACTGTTCCTAAGGCCAAGAACAAACTTTGAATCTCAACCTGCGTATTTTGTTTGCAGTAAATACTTTCAGGTCATTTACTCTGACTAAATCCTGCTATACTTGCAAGTGCACAAACATCATCTGTCAGTGTGATAACAGTAATAATTTAGCCTTTGATTGGTGTGTGTGTGTGTGTGTGTGTGTGTGTGGTGTTACAACATTTAATCACTGAGATCCTGAATGAGCTAAACAAAACCAACAGGGGTTAAAATACAGGTTCCCCATATCGGAGCGGTGTAGAGTTGTGTGTGTGTGTGCATGTCTCGACACAGGACATAAATCTAAATTTGCATTTTTGAGCACCAGATAAACACACACTCAAAAATAACATTTTGTTAGTATCTCTGTAAATAGATTTACATCTAAATAAATTTCTCTCTATTGAAAGCATCACTGTTCTGTGAGTACTCCCAGGCATAACAAAAATATTTGCAGAATCTGAGAAAAAAATACCCCAGATTCTCTCCACATGCATAGCTCCACTTATGACTTTAAAATGTAATGTCATCACATGATCAAAAACTTCATGCAGGCTTGCAGCCTCCTGGCTGACTTGCCCTTCCGCCTGTTTGCTCTGCATTTTTTTCCCATCAGAGTGGGAGGTCGATCCCTGTGAGGATCTTAGCACGCAGCTTCTCCTTGCACTGCAGATTTTTTTTTTGAGCCCAGGAAATGATGGAACCCAGTCTGCTGGAAGCCGTTTGGACAGATAGGATTTTTTATTAATGAGAAGAACATTTATTGGATGTTTTGAGGTTGTTTTTTTTAATGTTTGCAGGTAGGAATGTTTTAGATTTCTCTTTTCAAAATAAAAATCACTATCTATTCTCTTAGTATTGTTCATAAATGCTTTCTCTGAAAACGTTTTCTCTGTATCTTCTTTTTACCAGTGTTGTTTCTTAATTTTCTTTTCTAAAATGTCTAATGCTAGTAGAATATCAGACTTTGTTAATATAAGAAAATAGTCAATATTAATGTCAGAATGTTCTTTGTGTCACTAAATTATATATTATATAAGTTAATATATATATATATTATTACAAGTTGCATGTAATAACGAAAGCAATACCTTTATTTTGAAATATGTATTCCATTGATTCAATGGCAGACACCAAATGTCAATTTAAAGTAAAAGTTCACATTTACACTTTAATGATCAGAGGTTCATTATTTGGAAATTGAGCTTGTGTGCCCTCTGCTGGCCATATTATATGTACACTGTCATGGGCAAACCCCATGACTTAAGTTTCAGACACACAGTTAAAACAGTTTATGGTAAGGGAAAAAACAAGACAGCAGAGGTGGGTGTAAACTGTTTGGTCAAGTTAAAATGTTTGTTACCTGTGGGGTGTGTCTCTTCCTCTGACCGGAACCTGAACTGTCAAACCTGGCTGGAAGGTTTCACTCGTATAAATAGAAGGGG
>JAVQJF010034375.1:0-10010 GCA_036023855.1 Gadopsis marmoratus | reverse complement strand
CCACCACCACCACCTCCACCTCCTTCGCGGGAAAAACGACACTTTTCACGGGACATTAACTTACTTTTTCGCGTTATCTGCGAAGGGGCGGCTAAGCGCGCGCGTGTCGGTCGTTACCTGGCGGCTGGCCGTCGATGCTGCAAATCCGCGTCGTAAATCCCAAAAGGTGCCGAGAGAGAGAGAGAGAGAGAGAGGGAGGGAGAGGGAGAGAGAGAAAGTCTGCCCGCACACACGGCCGCCTGCTCGCTCCCGTGTCCGCGCTGCTCAACTGGAGGCGGCGGCGGCGGCAGCAGAGACGGAGCGCAGGAGGGAAAACACACAGAGGCGAAGGCAGCCCCGGACCGCCTCCCCGCGCGCGCTCCCGAAACCTGCGCGCGAGTGCGCGAGGACGCGGTCTCTCCGTGTGTGTGCGCGCGCGCGCGCCGATCAGCCGTGACGCGCCGACAGCGTGGGGCGATGCGCAGCCTCCGCGTGCAGCAGAACCGCTCCGACCCCCCCCCGCATTTTTCTGTCGGAACCAGCAGGGACGTCGTCAGCAGTTTGAGCCACAGGAGCTGTTGTGCTCTTAGGGGGGGTCAGTGAGCCCATGACCCTGGGCCCCTCCCATGACCCTGGGCCCCTCGGCCTCCCATGACCCTGTCGCAGGCTCATCGGTTTCCCCTTCCTGGTACCGACCACTGCAGCCCGGGAAGACACCCCCACAAGGGCTGCAGAGGCTTGACCTTGTCCAACCCGGAGAAATGGGCAGCCTGCTTGCTTCAGCGCATCAGCTTGGGAGGTCAAAATGTTCACCTGCTGACAGGCGCCATGGTAACAGCACAATCAGTGTTCTTCAACTTCACCTGCCAGCGCTCATGAAGTTACGGCCGACCAGTGTACGGTCTAATAGAATCGGTTAAAATGCTGAAAATCCAAGGCAACAATGTCGGCCTTCTGCATTTACCTCTACAACGCAGTGCACACGGCACAGAGGCTCCGTGGGCCCAGTGTCCCCCCTGATGCACGTCTCACTGACACAGTCCCTGCTGCCTCTGGAGCAGCACAGGCAACATGGCAGAAAGTCCATGCTGTATCTGGGTGTCCCCGCCTTTAGCACCCAACAGTGGGGAATATCAAGGTTGCATGTGATGATGAACGCCTGATTATGATAATTAAACTTTTGTCATTTTGCACACAAACACAAAACACAAGCTAGATCATCACAATGAAACGTTTTCTTTTACCGTCCCCTTTGTTTGACATACCAACTGTTTATTTTTTTTACATTTTCACGTCATTAACTTTGCGAAAAACATGCTTCAATTTGCCCCAATCAGCTGGCACTTAAAATGTAAGACAGCCAGTCAGAATGTAGCGTGGGCTGAGCGGGCTCTCCGGATGAAGTCTGCTCTCAGGGGCCCGGCTCCAGTGGCCCCTGTTAAGCACTCGCAGACTTGGCACCGGGCCTGTCCCGCTGTGAAACCAGCCATTGTCTGAGCGCCGTATGCACGCTTTCGGTTAAGTCTGCACACTTTGCTCAACGGAAGAACCCACAGTGCATGGCATTGCAACGTTGAAGCCCTCTCACGCCGCTGCACTGGGGCACTGACATGCTCGCGTCGTATAGGATGGATGGTAGGTGATGGGAAAGAGTGCCATGTTTATTACTTGCGAGTGCTCACGTCGCCAGGACAACTCAAGATGGTTGTAAAAATCGCAGAGTGAGGGTTAGAAATGCTGCGCATCGACAATATAAGCAGCATACTATTTGGGTTTAATTACCTAGGTGTTCGGGCAATCATTTACCGGCTGAGCGATATATCGGAAAACTTTGATATGCCATGAACGCGGCATAATGATGATGGCACATGTGATGTCAATTAAAGTCTGTGAGGCTTCCGTCCGTAGGGCTAAACGGAGGGGGGGGGGGTGACGCTGGGAGTTGACCGTAGCATGTGCACGTGCACGGAGCCCTAATAAAGTGTGCTTTCAGGCAGAACATGATGCGAAGATCATGAGCTTTGAGGCGCATGCAACCAAACAGTGACCAGGTTTATCGCTTCGTGGTGCCAGTTCAGGTGAGGACGTGTCCCGTTTGAGTTGAAAATATCTCAAGTGGTACCAAGTATCAGCGCTTTGTTGCGAACAGTATGGCTGCACACGAGGGCCCGCTCACAGTCCACTCACCAGCGTTTAGCTGTAAGTGGACTTCTGACCTTAAAGAGTGTTTGGTTACACATACAGTCGCCAAAAGGTCAAGAATGAACTTCCATGTATAAAACTGGAGTTGAGGTTTGGTCCATCTGACCTGTCACGTGCACACACGTAGTTGTTAGCTACAGGAGGTTTGTAAGTGGCCGTTGAGTTGAGACAATAACAAAATGACTTTTTCTTGTGCAAGTTGTGTTAAATGTGAGCGATGCCTGCACACGAAGCTGCTTCCACGCTCGGCACAACACAGTGTACATTACTGTGAGCGGTAGGGACACACGAGGCTGTGCAGAAGCTAAAATCTGTAAATGACAGCGCCAGTATTGCATTAAAAAGGGGAAGTGAAACTCCTGGTTCATTGAGGTGAGGTTTGTTGTTTTGTTTTTTTTGTAAATATTCTTGTTCCTGCAGTGCCAGTGATACGCTGTAAAATATCTGCCTGATAGTTTTCACGAGAAGCAGAAACCATCAACCTAACAGAGGGCACCGTTCACATGTAGCTTTCCAATTTGAACCAGTCTGTACACATTTTAATGATACACTATGAAGTCTGGCAGCGGGTGACATTTATCTGCAATTTTGTGACAGAGTGGTGTGTGATATTTTCGCTCCGTTAAATGCACGTTATCCGCCAAGAACTGCAGCATTGAAACGAAATAACATTGTCTTGTTTTGGTGTAACAAATGTGAACAGGGCCTGGGGCTCTACACCAGGCAGAGCAATGTTATTGACCAACCAGAGGCTGGCGAGTGGGACGTCTACAAAGCAAGAAATATCCCTGTGATTTTCCAACTGCAGTGGAAAAGTCAGTGCATGAATTAAACACTTTGTTCAAGGATTCCCTTAGTGCAAACGACTCTGTGCTACCGCGGGACTTCTCCTGGAATATTTAAAGTTAGTGTAATCCCCCTCGCCGTCAAACTGCATTCTGCCAAAGCACTAAAACGCTTCTCCAATCTCTAACACCGGTTCCCATCCGCACTTTGTCACGCCGCCGCAAGGCATATGCTGTTTCAGGTCAAATGTCTGCCGAATGGTCAAGTTAAAAACAGAAATTCATTCAGTTTGCAGCCATAACTCTTGATTTTTTAATCGCCTTTAATCGCCTTGAACCAACTGTATACTGATGTGCATATAATTACACTCTTCACAAAATCTGTCGTCTAAGCTCGAGTCAAACACACCTCCACACATCACTTTGCTGTCGAATTACCAGACACATTTCTTATAATTAAATTAAATTACAGCTTTGGGGTGCTACCTTTAGTGGTAACTGGCTGGGAAAAGCCATACACGACCCAATAGTTTAAAATCTGCATAGGAAAGAAAAAAAAACCTCGGTCAGGTTTTATTCCATTCATTCCTGTTTGTCTACACAGGCGTTGTTGCATTTTTGATGAAGACTGTTCATCAAAAATGATAGATTTCTACCAATCTCATTTCCAAACATGAATAATTTGAAATACGGCTAATTAATATTTAAAATGATCGACTTTGGCTCAGGCACATAGCCCTGAATATTCAACACATGTACACGTGATCTATCTCCTCCACGGTGATCTCCTACTCGCAGCTCACAAAAAGTCACTTGAGCCACGATATTTAACCAAAAACCACAAACTCTGGTTTATTTACAGGGACACCACACATTAAAAAAACACCAGCATGAATGTGTAAATGCAAAACATTTCAATTTAAAAAATTAAATTTGAACCAGAAAGTGTGAAATGACATAGCAACAAACACGTCCGCTTCAGTTCTGCGCGTCTTCATTTGTTTATCTGATCTAGAACCCAGAACTTGTCCTGTAATGGTGTTTACTGGCTGTCTTGTATTTGTCTTTGGTGCTCAGTTCTACTGCTGCAGTTGCCTAAATTCCCCACAGAGATCTTTAAAGTTTCATCCGATCTGATACAGAACATTTGTTTCAACTTTTTACATTCCTGCCGTCCTGATTTACGTGCAACCGTCGTCGTGTCACATGTGAGAAGTCCTCAGCGGAGGGTCTGCGAGCAGTGTTTCGGCATTTGATGGCCCTCATTATGTTTAATACAAACCAGCTAAACCAAGATAACTGCAACCATATGACTGCCAATTCCCATTACATCTTCCTCATAGGGGCCCACGCCGTGCTGAGACAATGCAAAAGCATTTAAACAGTTCCGAAATGATGTAGTTCATATTTTGTAAAAAATAATTTTAAAAACACACAACATGAGACTTTTATTGACTAAATAATGACTGAATGTGAAAGTAAAATGTGAAGAATCTGAAATAATAACACATTGTATGAGATGAGATTTCTCAAGAAATACAAATTTCTTGCATGTTCGTGAACCTTTGGTGCGTTGATGACAGTGTGCAGATTTGAGGTACTTGTAAGTATTTCCATTGCACTTCTACTTTACTACAATTCGGAGAGAAATATTGTGCTTTTTTTTTTTACTTCACTACATTTATTCCACAGCTTTAATTACGTTACAGATTAAGATTTTTCATATGATGAGCTCATAACATGTGATGAAACAATAGTTACAACAAGCAGCAGGTGATTCTGATGCATCAGTAATAATAATCCACGAAGAGAATATATCGCAGTGTAACACTCGCAGGGAGCCAGCTTTCTAAATCATGAGTACTTTTTACTTTTCATACTTTCAGTACATTTAGCTAATAATACCTTTACTCAAGGGAAATCTTCAATGCAGGACTTGTACTTGCAGTATTGCAACTTTTACTGAATACTTCCTGCAGTGGTTAATGTGACGCAAGACAAATTTCCGTGTGAACAGGCAAAAAAAGGTGTTACCTTATCTTAGCTACTGTGTTTCAGAGTGTCATTGAGTAAAACACCAAACCACCTTATCTGCACAATCGTTACTAACGCTGTCTGGAGGGCCAGCTATAAGTCCTCACTGTAAGTGTAAAACACGGGTTGCTCCATAGTCAGAGGTAATGGCTTACTGGAAGCGCTGCCCTTTACTTCTGCCTTTTCGGGGCGTCTCTCCGCTGAGATGTGTAGAAGCGCCTGAGGGGGCAAGCTCAGTCGTAAACTAGGAGGAATAAATTGTTCAATAACTGGCTCCAAACCAGCACTCGATGCGAAACGTACTACACTTGTGAGAAATGCCAGTTAATTACAGTTGTGCATATTTTGGTGCAGTTTCCCTCAAATAGAGAAAAATAATAAATGCAAACGCGGGATGATTGCTCGCAGATCAATAAAACACACAAATGCTCGGCGTGTGATTGCAGCATGCTATTCCTGTTTTGTTTACATAGAGATTTATTGAACTGTTTATTGTCATTGTCACTGTGAAATGTGTAACCTGAGAATCCGACAGCGTGTGTGGCAACGGCAGGTTTTACGTGAGCGTACGTTGAGGCTGCACAAGGTGTGTTTTTATTTGCAATGTCTAAACAAGGTGTAATTTATGACTTTTGCAAAAAGGATCTGCACTCCATAATTATCATAATTTAGATTTAGATTTTTGTAAAATAAAGTCCAGACTTTGCTGAGAATGGTGCCTTTTCCTTACATTTCACTCCTTTTTACACAGTTAATGACACCATTTATAGTTAAATTACAACTGTAAAGTAAAAATCTAATATTGCTACATTGTTGAACAGTAGCCAGAAGACTGATGCCTTACTAAATAAAAGCCCAGCAGATTTTTAGACAAGAAAAAGCAGAGAAAACAATCAGGTGTGGGGTAAACAGAGGAGATAGTGTAGAAAAAGTAAGGTAAGTTTTCAGGCCTCGAACCCTTCACAACGCTCACGGTTGTCAAAGGCTCCCCTTGTCGCTGGGTTGATTGCCGCTACAGAGCTCCTGATCCAGCACAGCAAATACATTTATTCACGTGAGCGGCGACTGAGGGCGAAGGCAAATCATCATGGAAACAGCATCATGTAGACCGCTTTCTACAATTAGGAGGAAAATAAATCTGCATTTCATTTTGCTCAACTGTGACTTCTCCG
Source organism: Gadopsis marmoratus (assembly GCA_036023855.1). Classification (NCBI taxonomy): domain Eukaryota; kingdom Metazoa; phylum Chordata; class Actinopteri; order Centrarchiformes; family Percichthyidae; genus Gadopsis; species Gadopsis marmoratus. Next base: position 3,838 of record JAVQJF010034375.1, on the reverse strand, counting down.
CCTCTCGATCAAGAGCTTGACTTATTTAGGTTAACGTGTGAAAGTGGGGCCCCTAGGGAGCAAACCGTTGCCGCCTAATTTGGTCAGACGCAAATTCGTTGAGAAATATGCAACATGTACATTTTGATGCAGGTGAAGTAGTAGATGCAGGATCCGCTTTGAGACTTTTATCATTTGAGTTGATATTATGATTTAGTGAGTCATATTGCCAAAAAAATTGGCAGTTCATGAAATAACCAAGTTCATCAAAACCAGCTGGCGCGCAGTAAATATTGGGCCATTGGGGTCCACAAAGGGCTGTCCATAAAGCTCTGTTGTATCTTTCATCCCCACTTTCTTCTGACTGACATTTGTCAGAGGCTGAGAAATGTTAGAAAATCTCAGTTTTCTGACCAAATTTGTTACCTAATATTCCCATAAGTATATCTGTAAATAAATTAAAACTCCGACGTACCATTTATTCTCACTGTTAGAAACATCACATATAATAACGTGTATACTCTGTGTTTATTTGTTCCTATCCTTTAATGATGTTGCATTACACTTGTTTTTCATTGCTGCAGCATTACATTACATTACACGAAATCTTTCAGATGTCTACTGCATCATTATGAGCACATTTCCCTGTAATTCAGACTAGCATACTTGGTATTCTGGGAAACCTGGGGCTCTAGACTAGAATTAACAATTATGCTCTGGGTTTGCAAAATCCTTGCCTGCACAAGATGAGTTTACAATAACGGACCCAACCAAATGGTCTGCTGGGCTGAAGAGACTTAACTGCAACGTTGAGCGAAAACGTGATGCGATTCAATGCACAAACAGGGAAACCGGCGCACACTTTCAGACCGTCTCTCCTCGATGGCGGTTCATGGTGCCAATCGCTGCGTAAAGGGTGATTCAAACAAAGCAGCGCAGCATCTGGAAACCCCCCCCCTTAGATTTACACCTTTCAGATAATTTTTGTAACTTACCAAGATCAACGATCTGATAATCAGGGCCACTTCACGAAAAGGCTGGCCAGGTGTATGGAGGTGTGAACTTTGGCAGGATTTGTACTTTTCTCTCTCTCTGCCTTTTTTTCCCCCTCTCTTGAGTGATTGCTTTGTCTTCGAGTGCGGCCGCTCTCATACATGCTTGGATGACAAATCGCACAAACTTGTTTCAAGGGTACCCTGACCTTAAAGTGAGACATACTCTCATCAAGTTTGCTTCCACGCATACCGAGCCCTTTAGCCAGTTAGCAGAGCATGCAAGACTACAAATACTGTGTTTTTGAATGGCTGAATTACATGTCTTGGTCGTGCATGACCTTTTGGCATTCCAGCGCTATATAATTTACATCAAATATTTGTACAACCACAGTAGTGCTCACACTGAGATATTTACCTTCTCTGCAGTATTATCTAACCTATCTATACATACTTATCAGAAAAGACATCTCCTGCAAAAGTGGCCTTCCAGCAACATGTTGTCTTAGTGTGCCGCATGTCTTCTTTGTGGCACTGCTGCTTTCTGTCGGTGTGGGCGGTGCATCTATTGCTCTTTGCATCTCTGGAGGTGTTTCAGTTATACAGGAATTCCCCAGTGAGAGATCAAAACGAATCAATTGATAAGCTGTTAAAAAAATAAAAAAATAAAAGGTTCCACTACTGGTGCTGCCTTTGAAGCTCACCCAAGTTGGCAGGTATGGCGCCCAGTGTCAGTTCAGATCTGGCTGAGTGCGTAACATGCCACCCTCATTCTAATGAAGGCCTTTTGGATTACCCTCCACAGTCATTAGGTCAGCATAATAAAAAAGGGACTCTGGTCAGTGCAAGAGGAGGAGACGGTGGGGCGAGGCTCGGGTACTTGGTGTGATAGACAGCGACCTGTAAGGCCGCCACGTGAATGGGGGACGCTTCAGTACATTCACTTCCTCAGTTTGTCCCTGGCAGGCCCCAAGGTCACGTCTGCTCGCTGCTGAGGAGGCTTTTGTGATGGAAATCCTGTGGATAAAGTTTAACCCCTAGAACAATCCGAAACCTGGTCCTCCATGTTCGCTACAGCCCCCCCGGTCACCCCTGCTCCAATCCAGAAGCAATAGGCTGTGAGGCCCGTGGAAGATCCTTGTTATTGGACCTGCCTGCAGATTGGATGGATAAGTGTTAAGTATGCTTGAGTGGGGTGACATTGTGTTCTTTAGATTTGACACAGATGTTGCAGGCAAAGAGAAGAGAGTGGAAGACAGAATGAAAGCCATCTGTAATAATGTGCATGAATGATCGACTCATGTGCGATTGACTTTTGTGAAATTTAGGCAACAATAAGAAAACCCAAGCATGTCATTTGTGGTCAAATGAAATCTTCTTGGTGCCAAGATGACTCACCTAGGAGTGAAACTTGGGAATGTGGACTGAAGTTAAAAATCAGGCTGATACTGTCCCACCGTGGCACAGAGAAAGAAAGTTTAATTTTTATTTTTTTTTTTAAGGAGTTCCCCTGGGAGGAGAAAGTGAAATATCACCACTCCCCAGTCACCTCTGAGCTCAGCTTGTTTTATTCTCGCAGGAAGTGTGAAAATCAGCATAAACACCAAGTATTAACACTGTACACACACACAATACATCCTCACAATTCGTATAAAAGTAAATCTGTTCCACATCAGTTGGCTGACTGCAAAGGTTTTGGTGCCAAGAGCACGATTCATCAGTTCTACTACTGATTCACCACAATCTCATCCTCTGTTCTGCACCGGGGCGTGCGGTCAGATTCCAAGGCTCTGGTCTGAGAAAACTGACCGTTTACTGTTTAACGGCACATTTAAAAACTGAGGACAGGATCTGCTTTAGAAGCAGGCAGCAGATAAAAAGGCTGAGGGTCTGCAGCCTAAATGTTCACATGTTCACAGTGAGGACGTTAAAGGTGATCTCCATCGATCTTGTACATCAGAGTCTGTTAACACAGGGTATATGCAGATAACCTGAAGTTAAATTCCAGACATTTTAAGACCTTTTCAACTCGTTTTAAGAACGCAACGCCACAAGTTGTAACTGGTTATCAGCAGCACACCTTAACTTACATGTACACTACTATCTATACAAGTACATTTATTTTGAGATTGCAAAACAGCCTTAGTTTGACCTAATTCTGATCTGCCCGGGAGGGAACAAAACTCAGAAGAATAATGGTGTGACTAATCCAAAGGCAAAGCTCCTCATCGCTGAACTGTTGAGTTGCATTCTGGGCGATGTAGGCGTGAAACCTGAAAACTGCGTGAAATGTTATTGGAGTGCAATGCTAAATCTGTGGAGTACTCTTTTAGCACAGTGATGTTTACCATGTTCACCATTTCGGTTTAGCGTGTTAGTCTGCCAATATTTGGTAATAAGCACAAAACACAAAGTACAGCTGAGGCTGATGGAGGTGTTTGGTCATAAACCGGAGTACTGGACAAATTTAAATTAATACCCGATGGTAGCGCTAGATGAAAAAGGGGATGGAATGACTGCAGTTCCACCTGAGGGAAACGTGGCCTAATCCCAGCCGATACTTCACTCGGAACGGCAACCGCTAACATCGTGGTGGTGCCAGAGGAAGAGTCGGGTGAGTCATCGTCTGGGGAACAACGAATGCCTTTGCAAAATTTCAAACCATCCAACATGTCTGTATTAGACATTTCGGTCTGGATCACAGACTGCCATCCCTAGAAAAAATGAAATTAGAAAAGTACAAAACGGTTGTCAGCTGCATGACAATGGCACCTGTCATGTGGCTCAGAGTGACGACAAGGCATGATAATCACTTTACACACCCTCTTCAACTCGACTCAGTGCAGTTTCAATGTGTTTTGCTGGCA
>JAVQJF010034373.1:0-66459 GCA_036023855.1 Gadopsis marmoratus | reverse complement strand
GTGTGTGTGTGTGTGTGTGTGTGTGTGTGTGTGTGTGTGTGTGTGTGTGTGTGTGTGTGTGTGTGTGTGTGTGTGTGTGTGTGTGTGTGTGTGTTACAGTTCAGGTTCAAACCCATAGGCCTCTTCCACGGGGAGGGGGGGGGTCTTCGCCATAGCTCTGTTCAGGCTGACACGGTGTGTTGCAGTGCTGTGGACCAAATTGCCGGTTACAGCGCGCTGTCCTGTTGCTTATGGACGCACCTTGCTGTCAGCCCGCAGTGCCAAAGCCTCATCATCGCTGCCGAGGATGCCGCAGACAAACAAGTCCAGAAACGCCGCAGCGTGTGGCCCGGTCCAAACAGGAGCCTCAGCAAAAGGTGCAGACCCGGTGTACCGGGCAGGAGGGGAGGATAATATTGGAGACAGCGAGATACTCAAGTCCCCCAGTGACCCCAAACTGTACAGGTAAAGGACACCTCTGCTGCACAAGCTGCACCATATTCAAACTTGCTAGATGTGGCCATTCTCCTGAGTAATTTAAATTATGCATTGTGCTGTAGCCTTGTTACATGATTTATCTCCCCTGTTTCTCAGTCATTGTTATTCATGTGTTTTTATGTGCGTGTGCTATTTTCTCACATTCACGAACGAGAAAGTGCTGAGAAATTGACCCAGATCCACTAACCCAGATCCAAAAATGATATCGAGCCCTGTCTTCCAGCTGGTTCAGTACGGTATTATTGTAGTCTGATGGGACGACTTCGTGATATAAGCACACGCCAGCGCCTCAGGCCTCTGTGGTCCAAACGCAGCGGAATCTGCTGTGGAAAGAAAGCATAGAATAAGAGCGTCTCAAACAGTATAAGATGCAGTCTGCAAAGACAAGTTTGATTTAGCAAAACAAAATAAGAAACTATGAAAGCTGTAAAAACTTGATGAAACAAAACTTTTTCTCTACGCTCTACGTGCCGGTTCACCTTTGACTTTGCTCCCTTCAGGTACATTGTGCTGGACAACGGGCTGCGAGCTCTGCTCATCTCAGACTACAGTGGCCCAGCAGCGTCCGAAGACGAAGACGAGGACAACGGCGGAGAAGATCTTGACGGTGAGGAGGAAGGGGAGGACGATGAATCTGGAGATGAAACGGAGGACGGCTCTGAGGAAGACGATGACGATGAGAAGGACAGTGATGAGGATGGTGAAGATGATGACACTGAGGGGAAAAAGAAGAAAAGAAATGCAGAGAAACAGGTGCCACTGGGGGGGTTTTAATGCAGAACATTTTTAGACACATGAAACTAAAGAAAATTGTTCTGAAATCAGATGTGCAGATATTATTAACGCAAAGCACAAACTGGAAATGATGTATAGTGCTGTTATATACACACACTTTGTAACCACATGTATACCTAAACCTTCCATGCATACAGGACTTGAGCTACTTAAGGAAAAGGCTGGCAATTTGTATTAATCTTATGGTCAACAAATCCCACGAAACGAACAAATATATAGTTTCATTGTTATACAAGGTAAATAGTTCTGTAAGAAGGCTGGGCGCTGTCGTTTTTAAGAGTAAACAGTGCATTTGTTAGGGACTTTTTTCAGACGCAGGTCTGGTGCAAGTATTTACAGCAGCATCACCGTGTATGTAGGGTGGAGCCAAACATGACTCGATGTCCCGTGTGTCTCAGTCTGCAGCAGCACTGTGTGTCGGCGCGGGCAGCTTCAGCGACCCCAGCGACCTCCCCGGCCTCGCTCACTTCCTGGAACACAGTGAGTGAACAAACAGAGGGTCAATCAAGGAAAGGAAATCCTCATCTTTGCTTGGTCGCGGGTTAATTCTCCCTCAGACACTCTTACATTGTTTTCTATCACCTATCAGGTCAAGTCATGTCAATTTCTTTATAGAGCCCCAAATCATAAATCACAGTCTGTACAACATACAGCAGCCTATCTTAGACTCTTTGGATTTGGACACGGAAAAAGTCAAAAGGCAACCATCTTTAATGCATTCCGGGAGTGATTTTGCTATTTTAAATTATTTAGTGTACCCTCTTTGCCTGAACCTGTTTTGTCTACTACTACTTAAGTTAATAATTTCTGACATTTCCCAGAATACCCTCCACCAAGAAACAAAGAACGGACAAGAACTCATTGCATTAAGGTTTTTTCTGGTCCAAAAATAGCAAGAGTTGCTCCATCCTCTTGAAACACAATATATCTTTTGAATTGCATTACGGTCTGCTGATGCTACTGTCAGTGCAGAAATTGTTATATGTGTCTCCTCTACCGATGTGATTGTTGAACATTCTTCCTAAATGGCCCGTTTGAAAAGGAAGCCCTGCTGACTCTTACAGACTGTCATCAAAACTGTCACCAAATGTTATCAGCAATATTTAGAGATATCTTTACAGCTATATCTGGAAAACATCCTATCAAATTCAGCTGTGGCTCAGTAGGAAATATAATGACACACAGCTATCCACATAGATAAGCACACAACAAATCAAGGCCCATCACCAGCTAGCTGTTTGGATTTCTACAACCGGTATTCTTATCTTCTCTTCTCTCTCCCTTACCGTTTTTCCGTTGTGTCCTAGTGGTGTTCATGGGCAGCGAGAAGTACCCCTCAGAAAATGGCTTTGATGCTTTCCTCAGGAAGCACGGTGGGAGCGACAACGCCTCCACCGACTGCGAGAGGACCATCTTCCAGTTTGACGTCCAGAGGAAAAGCTTCAAAGAGGCTCTGGACAGGTGAGGAAGGATCAGAGGATTATGTTTTTGCAGAGCAGTCACATTTAAGAAGTTGACTTCTTGAGAACCATCAGATGATTTTCAGATAAGCACAGGAATAAGAAAAGGAGAGAATAAACTTAAGACACAACAAAACAGTTACTACATACCAACTAGAAGTACTTTGTGGCAAGACGGACCAGGTGAAGTTTCTGTATCAAACCCATCCTAAGTTCTTAGTAACAACTAGCTAGTTTCAAACTATTGATCATCTAAATCATGTTGCTTAACTTAATAGATGGTCTAACCTGTAAAGGCTAAATTGATAGCTAGGAATATCAGTCTCCATCTGGTTGTCTCCATCTGAGCTGTGCCCTTCCTCTCTGGCTGGTATGTGACCCCTGATAATTAGTCTCTCTGTCCTGTCACCCTCTTAGGTGGGCCCAGTTCTTCATCTGCCCCCTGATGATCAGAGACGCCATTGATAGGGAGGTGGAGGCCGTCGACAGCGGTGAGTCTTGGCTCCCTCTTTGCGTCGACTCCTCAGCCTCATTGCTGAGTTCTCCTCACGCAACGCTTTTGCACGCCATCGATCGACGTCTTTTTCTGCCTCTCCTTCTGTCTTTCAGAGTACCAGCTGGCTAAGCCGTCGGACTCCCACAGGAAGGAGATGCTGTTTGGCAGTTTGGCCAAACCTGGACACCCTATGGGCAAGTTCTGTTGGGGTGAGTTGGTAAACACAACCACTGGGACACCAAATGCACACAGGGCCTCCTTGGGGTACGTTCAGCAAAAAAAACAAACAGGAGCTCTGACAGATGCCAAGTCTCCTTTCTTGCTGATGTCCCTGCATTTGTAAACCATTTTTTACCGTGTGTTATAGTTCTGTCTGAATTGATTACTCACTTGTGACACCACCAGGGAATGCCCAGACACTGAAGCACGAGCCAAAGAAGAAGAAGATCAATGTCTATAAGCGGCTGCGTGACTTCTGGAAGGAACACTACTCTGCCCATTACATGACTCTGGCTGTGCAGTCAAAAGGTCGGGAAAATCTACTCCATTAATTATACTATTAGTAGATTGACAGAAATGCAACTGATTTCTATAATTTCACACAACAAATAAATTGAACGGCAATCTGTAAATTAATGGGCAATTTAAACAATCAGGAGTCGCGGCTCTAATAACATTTCACTTTCATCCATGTTTAGCCAACTGTGGTTAATCATTCCTGTATCAACTCAAATACAGATCTAATGTGTTTTTTTCAGGGTTTCACAGAAAATATTGCACAGCTGATTAACTGCTGCATACAAGTGAAATGACTGGTGTTGTCATTTGTGCTGAGAAAAGTCACCCTTACAAAACAGCTGAGTTATTTGCTTTCTGAATCCTCCAGCGCTACTTAAAATCTGTATGCGCCTGAAAGACCAACTAGTGTGAAGTGAAGCTGTCATGAAGATTTCCCGATCCTTTGAAACAATGAAGTTTATACACTTTACATGCCGGCATTTCACTTTGAAAATGATGCAGCGTTTAACCACTAATAAGGAAATATTCAATTTCAAGCCAATTTCCTTTTTTTTCTGTAGCGCCATGTCATAACCAAGTAATGCCAGGGCGCTCTTTCATATAGAGCAGGTCTAGACTGACTCTTATATGTCAACTGTATCCGTTCTCATATGTCCCCCGACGTGAGAGTTAACTACGATCATATACATTTGAATGGAAATGCCACCTTTCAAACTCCATTAATCGATTTTGGTTTTGAGGCAGTGCAACAAGCTTTAAACACAATGTTGACATAATTTATCACCTTATAAGGTTGATGACAAAGTTGATTCTTTAGACATCCAGCAAATATGGAACAGTCATTTGAAGTCTTATTTGTGTCCACCTAATGAATGTAAGTCCAATGCTCACTCTACTTCTGAGTCTGTTTTGGTCTCCACCAACTCCTGAGGCAAATATCTGTCTCTTTAGCTGCTTCGCTGTGCTCACCAGGTAGTGGCTAACTGCTAACTTTGTCTGTCTGCCGTTTGCTGCCGGGTATGTGGTGTGATGAGGCGCTGATGACATGCATCACATTTTAAAGTTTTTTTTTTCTTCAATGTAATGTGAAAACAACAGTAATACATGTGTATATTATCCAGTGTGACTTGGTTAGAAACCCAGAAAATGCTGAATTTTCATCGCTATATGTTAAACATAATTATTCATGTGAATATGTTACCGTAATCTATAATAATAAAACTATTTAACCACTACAGTTGCTTTGAAACAAACATTCTGCACTGCGCCAAATACTCCCTCCCCTAAACCCAGAATTATGAGTTTTCAGACAGAATTATTGAGATACACTCCAACACTAATTTATTCTCCTTCACTCCGTCTGTCCTTTAGAGAAGCTGGACACTCTGGAGGAGTGGGTGAGAGAGATCTTCAGCAAGGTGCCTAACAAGTGAGTATTGGACAAGAGGCTCTCAGTCACTGTGATGAGGTGCTGGTGTGATATAAATTGAGCCATTAAAATCCTCGGAGACTTTGCTCAAATGTAAATGTCAAGCCTCCCTTCCGTCTCTTTCTCGACTCTCTTCGTCTCAGACAGAGGTGGGGTTTTTTTTCCCTTCAGCGTCACACACCTGAAAGAGATCATTTCTCCCTAAAGTCGAACTGAATTAATGTTTTCTCGCAGAGCTCCACTCCTGCTTGCTTTATGAGTCACTGCAGTGGGTTTTTTTGGAGAATCAACACGCATATCGCTGTGATGCAAAAACCACACAACCTCCACTTTTTAAAGCTTTCATTTCAATTAAAGGATTACGTGCTCATGTATGGGTTGAAATGTGAAATTTCTCTCATCTATAAGCTTATAAATTATTATCACGCCTCTGTATCTCCATTCAGATGAACTAAATTAGTTTGCATCAAGCTAAAAACATTATGAAAAGTTGACATTCTGGAGCGACAAGGTGCAAATTTTGTGCAATGTAAGCTATAATTGGAGAGCGTCATCTTTAAACTTCTTGTAGACAGTTTTTTTTAATTGCCTCTTTTTAAAAATATTCAGTGCAATTATGCTAGAACACATCTTTTCTCATTTACAATTACACTAATAAAAAGCATTAGGGTGAGTTTCAAACATGTTAGCAACATCGTGACATATTGGCGTTATTAATGTTAATAAATACAGTGTCATCACTCGTGCTTCCCATGATTCTGTTTCTGTGTCTACAGTGATCTGCCCAAGCCGGATTTCTCTGATATGCTGGATCCCTTTGATACATCAGCCTTCAACAAGCTCTACAGAGGTACTGATCATCCTACGGTCTAATCTCTGAATACTGTACTCTGGTTCTGTTTTGGAGCAGCGGTTCCCAGCCTCTAAATAAATCGAAGGGGTCAGGAGATTGGCTTTACCATGCTTTAAACAATCTGTCTTCTAATCTTTTCTTTTTAATTATGCATTACTTTATCATTTTACCTCTTCAGGCCTCTGAAAAGTGTTCAAATAGAGCTAAAATCTGAAATGGGGGGGGAAACAATGTTTAGCTTGAACTGCTTACAACGTGTGACAAACTAATGAGGTTTTGCAGCATCTCATAGCTGCTTTGTTTTAATGGGTCACAAGCCAAAAAAGGCTGAGGAAGTACAAGCCGGCAGTGATTAGCAGAAGCTGATGTTTCTCTGTGTGCTTGCAGTCGTCCCAGTTAGGAAAGTTCATGCTTTGAATATCACCTGGGCCCTCCCCCCTCAGGAGAAATACTACAGGTGAGCTACATACTACAGTAGAGATACGTTACATGATACATGGCACATAAATGCAGAATTGCACAACCCATTCCAGACCGTGCTATCATCTGTGTTGGAAGAAATTGCATCAAAAGTGTTTCTCTCTTTTTTGTTTTTGTTTTCTTAATCCCCCATGTCCCTGTCTCCTTTCTTGAGTGGTGCCTCTTCATATAGACATAGAATTAGACCAGCCAAAAGATACCACGCTTTGCCCTGATTGTAGAGGGATTGCATCAATGGTTTTTGTTCCTCCTTTTCATGCTCTCCCCTCCTCTTTTCAGAGTGAAGCCTCTCCACTACATCTCTTGGCTGATTGGCCATGAAGGCACAGGAAGCATCCTCTCAGTGCTCAGGAAGAAGTGAGTGTTATTGCTCTCTCTCTGTTTGTTTGTCTGATTTGAGGGGCACTCCAAAACCCAATTAAAAGGTCTTCAATTTGCTGGGTATACATGAGCTTTTTTCGAGCTCTGAGCGAGCACCCGAGTGTTGCAGCCCAATCTTCAATCTACACACTTTGCCAGCCCACTTGACGGTGCGATTCATACATTCTCGTCCCTGGATGTGGTTGTACAAGAGCATTTCAGCCTCTTGTTGCTAAGTGGCAAAGTGATTTGCCAAACCCTCTATAGTCCCACAGTACCAAGAGCCCGTGCAATAATCCCTTTACCATCAGCACCACTTGGAGCATTTGATAGAATATTCCTGCTTAGTGTGCGTGTTGTTTTCAGTTGTTGATAAATGACAACCGTGAAATGTGAGTGTGATCTGTCTCAATTCCCAGTGGAAACAAACTGCCGAGGCAGTGGAGTGGTTGTTTTTATTGAGTTCAGACAATCACTGCATCAAGGGCTGAGAGGCTGCTGTGAAATTAGGCCATTGCTGTCCCCCTCAGTGAAATTGGGGAATGGTCAGTCTGTCTGCGTGTCCATCACACACACATTTTGATCACAACACTACTGTTCAGATGACTTAAAGTTTAAAGGACCATACCAGCCTTTGGGCAGTTTTTAGTAAATTTAACAAAACAACAGAGTAAGAAAACCCAACTTTGTTTCATGTATTTTTCACTGTTCATACTTCAGTTCTGTATGAAAACCTTCAGAGATTTAAAAACTCGCTTGGTGCTGAGCCACCACAGTCAACATCATTTCCACTTGTTTGGTAAGTGCGTCGTCACACCGCCACAACTTGACTTCATGCAGATAGAAGCAGACATGATGCTCACTGTGACGGATTACGCAGCTCAAGGAAGTTTTAAAAAAGCTCTTCAAGTTGTTTTTCATTTTTAAATGAACGGAACGCCGCATGCAAGGCAGGACAAATACATGACAGGATTACACATGTTATTTCTTCATTCTGGGATTTTAAAGCTTCGCTGGCTGCCTCAAAGGGGCCACAAAAGCGCCGTCTGCAATCAGGAAACATGAAGTGACATATTTTCTACTTGTTGCCCTGCGCATACTTCAACACTTAATGCACATTCTATTTCCAGTTTATAGCAGTGAGTAAAACTTTACCAGCAGTCCTATTTTAAAATCATAGTTAATCCCTTGGTGTGTGTAGGTGCTGGGCCCTGGCTTTGTTTGGAGGAAACAGTGAAACTGGCTTTGACCAGAACACCACCTACTCTATCTTCTCCATCTCCATCACCCTCACCGATGAAGGTTTCCAAAACTTCTACCAGGTAAAGAGAATCTCTCACTTTTTTACTCTTCTTCTCTTTATTATCCTTTTGTCTTCTGGAATATGTGGAAACAATGTGACTGAGTAGAGGAAATGGCACAACAGGTACGCAGCGCTTTTGCACATTTCATGTTCAGTTCATAGTCCAAATCATTTGTTGTCAGGTCAGAGAGAATCTGTGTTTTTCATGTATGTTAGTCTGTGTGGTGCGGACATTGAAATATTGACATACTTGCCTATTTGTTCAGCAGAGACTGGCAGCAGTGTAAGTTAGATGGACCTCTCACAGACCCAACTGGCCTCTTTGCCTTGTCTTTATTAATGCAGCCGGTCATTCTAAGGAAGAAATCCATGTTATCAGTTGCTATGACAATGCTTGTGTTAAACAGGGGAGGCAGTTGGCGATCATTCGACAGGAGCACTGTTTTCTAATCTGGAGCACTTAATGGAAAAATGTTTTAGTCAACAAACTTGCATTGATAATGGCTGCGTAAATGCTGCAACAGCCTCGAGGATGTTGTTTTTGATCAGAGCACTTCATCATCCACTCTTCCATTCAGAGAGGACGAACCTGGAGCTGTTTGGATCACAGGCTGCTAATTTTCTCGCTTATAGTGCAAGGTGCATAACGCTGTCAAGTGTGGCATGCACAGTGTGCCAAGGAGGTGGCATATTTTTGGTATTGTGATAGCTGGAGGTGCATGGCACACCTGATGCTCATTTGGTGATGAATCAGTGTTCTGTGCAGGTGGTTGTGTTGAGGACCGGTAAAAATCACGACCAATCGTATTAGCTACAGTAAAGTGTTGTCATTGTTAAGTGAGCCAGGGTTTGTTGGGTTTTGAATGTACTCTTTAAATAAATTGATTTGACTTGAGTTGAGCAGAAGGTCCAGCAGGATGATGGTGGATGGCTCTCATCGCTCTGCCACTGGATTACCAGTTACATGCTTCCTACCGTGCCTCTCATCCACTAGGCGTACAGCAAGTTGCCAAGATGTGAAACTGGTGCAAGCAACGAAAAACACCTCAGAAAAATGCTTCTTCAACCAGTGCAAGGCTGTGTTTGGGCGAGCTAATGTTTGTGTTATAGTAAGAAACAACATTCAACACATCATACCAATAAATCCATCATAGAAGAAAAAACGGTATTAAAATACTCAAAATAACAGATAATATAATATAAGCTGAAAGCAAAAAAATACCTTAAAGGAAAAGATTTATTGCGTTTAAAAGTTATGGCTTCTTTATAGTCATTTGTTGTATTTTGAGGAACAGTTCGATGCTCATTCGCTTTAGTTAGATGGGAAGATTAATACACTCACATGTCTGTACAACGTCGTCTATACTCTGCTCCCATTGCATCCATATGTAGCAATTATTACAGCAAATGTTATACTTCTCCTCCTGTGTCGTCCTCCGAGAAACAGATTGGTCAGGACTGCGGACCCTGTTTTTCAGAGTTAATAATTATTACTCTTTATTCACAAAGGCGGAGGTGACATTTTCATTTACACATTTGAATCTCTAGAAGGGGGCGTATAAACCCACATCTCTTTCTGTTTTGCATTTAAATGTAGGCACCTTTTTCCAAATGATTGTCATAGCATGTTCTAATGACTGTAATAAAATGCCAATAGTCAACAAGATTGGCAGCCTCTGCCTCTCCTCAGTGTAATTGGCATGGTTTATAAAACTTAACAGTATGTTTCCCTTAAGCCCCATCATTAATGGTGAAAAAGAGGCATTTTACAGCAATTTCACTAACAAAATGAACATGGTAAAGATTCACTGACGCTAAAGAGCTTTTAAGTTATAACACCTAATTTCTATGTGTCTGTGGTCTTTCACAGGTGACTCACCTGGTGTTCCAGTACCTGAAGTTGCTGCAGACGCTCGGACCACAGCAAAGGTACTGTCTCTCTCTCTCTCTCTCTCTCTCACTCTCACACACACACACACACACACACACGTATAGTTTTATTATTTTTAATGTCTTTATCTTCCATAATTTGTCTTAATGAGTGTTGATGTTGTGATCGCTCTTGTTCATGCATTCAGAATATATGAAGAGATTCAGAAGATTGAAGCGAACGAGTTTCACTACCAGGAGCAAGTAAGAATCCAAATATTCACGTGCTGCTGTGTTTATTTAATAATGCGTTACTGAGAATGATTTCCTCTTTGTCAGATTGACCCCATAGAGTACGTTGAGGACATTTGTGAGAACATGCAGCTGTTCCCTAAAGATGACTTCCTGACAGGGGATCAGCTGATGTTTGAGTTTAACCCAGAAGTAAGTAGTTCAGTAGTTCGGGGAGTGAACCAGTTCAGGGTTTTATTCTAAAATCATATATTTCCTTTTTTTAGATAAACATGTTAATGAAACGGGTCACTCAAAAGTGGAAAAATATAGACATTTTTCTGTCTGATATGTGAATGATTTTATAGCTACCACCTTTTTATATGCCAGAAATATATTTGCTGGAGTCGTTGCTGCCGTCTTTGATTGGTGGATATTATTTTGCATCAAACGTTACAGTCTAATTGTGGCTTTGCATATTGTTCTCTGTGATGGCAGCTGTGATTGACAACTAAAGTTGTCCTCACGTAAACAAGCAATTTAGAGCAAAGAAGGGGGAAAAAAAACAACTTCTTCTCTTTGCTGAAAAGTTGACTTTATTTTCGTGTGTGTGTGTGTGTGTGTGTGTGTGTGTGTGTAGGTGATCAGTGAAGCTTTGTCCTTCCTCACCCCTGAGAAATCCAACCTGATGCTGTTGTCACCAGAACACGAGGGCCAGTGTCCCCTCAGGGAGAAGTGGTTTGGCACACAATACAGCGTGGAGGGTATGTTTCCGTGTGTGTGTGTTTGCTGTCAGTGTAACAGCTCCTTGTTGTAGGCTTTCAGTGAATACATTGTCTTTTTCCCCCTTGTGTGGTGATTTTCAGCCTGATATAATGCAGACAGCCAGCAGTAGAAATGCCAACATTTATCTCTGTCTTTTAGATAGTGAACAAAAGTGTTGGAACAGCATTTAAATAAAATAAAAAGTCCCAAACCAGTATTTTATTGTCGGATTCAAGTCTTTAGGGCACTCCATTCAGTGGAAATATCTTGTGCTAATAGAAGTTTTTCCTTCACACAGACATCCAGCAGGAGTGGATGCAGCGGTGGACAGGAAACCTGGATCTGAACAGTCACCTCCACCTTCCTGCTGAAAACAGGTTCATCGGTGAGTGAATAAACTTCTTTGTGCACCAATAAATACAAATACAGTAATCAGATATATTATTATAGACCAAACTTGAGGGAGAAGTGCGTTTTGGCCAGTGTGATTCAAGCTCAAATATGTTAACTCAGTAAGCCCTGAGGCCCTGTTCGGAGAGGGTTTATTTCTCTAGCAGATGAGGAGTGATTTCAATATTATATGTGCAGGTCAGGGATACATATGTCTGTGATCCCACTGTAATTTAAATCCACTCCAGAGAGACACTTTGCATTTAAAGGCAACGAAAGAAAGATTCTGTCTTTGCTGGTCTACCTGTGCATAGCCGAACTGATTTTATGTGTAGTGAGCTACATGTAGTTTCGCTGTTGTAGATACCTCTGCGTTTCTTCCTGTAAAGGTGTGGCCTGAAAGACATTTATGTAGCTTGAAACGGTCTGTGTGAATAAATATTTATCAGTAAATATTACTAATATTAGTACGCCACTGATTTTACATTGCGCTTTTGTAACATTAACATCGTCAGACCGGAGGTGGACAGTTTAAAAAAACAACAACAAAAGGATCAAAATGGATGCAGCAGAACCAGAAATATTGTCTTTTCTATTCTGTCTGGTTGTGTTGTATGTATTTGCAGCATGTTTGTGCCTGTTTTCTGAATGCTGCGCATGTGTTTGTCAAATTAATGAAGATGTGTTCTTAATTTGGTTGTGTTTCACT
This sequence comes from Gadopsis marmoratus, assembly GCA_036023855.1. Taxonomy (NCBI): domain Eukaryota; kingdom Metazoa; phylum Chordata; class Actinopteri; order Centrarchiformes; family Percichthyidae; genus Gadopsis; species Gadopsis marmoratus. The sequence continues at coordinate 54,323 of JAVQJF010034373.1, read as the reverse complement.
TATTCGCCCAAGGGTTACTGTCATTTATCATGGAGGGGGGGTGCGACATCTTTTACAGTTTTGACAACTAGCTGCAAGTTTATCTCAAACTGGACATATTGAATTGTTGAAACTCGCGCATTATTTATGAGACCACATCGAACAGAATTATGATGTTCTATTGTTTATGTGCATTTGTTCAGCCACTGACTTCACCCTGAAGCCTTCTGACTGCCCAGACACCGAGCTCCCTGTCCGGATAGCCGACAGCGACAGAGGCTGCCTGTGGTACAGGAAGGACAACAAATTCAAAATCCCTAAAGGTGAAATGTGTGTGTGCCTGTACTGTTTGCATCATTTAGCATGCAAGATGTTTCCATAAAGACTTTTAACATCATTAGGGAGGTGTTGACACTCATTTGCCCTGTCTCCTGCCGCAGCCTACGTCAGATTCCACATAATCTGTCCTGTAATCCAGCAGTCTGCTAAGAAGTAAGTTCAGGCTCAAATATGACCTTGTGGAAATAATGTTTGTTTTTTGCTGCAACACTGATTAACATCTCTTTCTTTTCTGTCATCTCTCACTTTTTTTGTGTTCTTTCTCTCCCTGCTTCTGCAATTTCCATTCTCCACTTTTTACTTCCCCCTTACCTTCTGTCCTTCCCTATTTCCCCTATTTTCCATTTCCCCTTTTACCTTGTTTCTTTCCTTTTCCTTTTCCTTTCCTTCCTGCATCCCTACTCCTCACTCTTGCTCCTATTTGTTGCCTTCTCCTTCCTGTCAATCGTCCCTGTCTCTTTTACTTCCACTCATCCTTCTCACCTCCTTTCCTCTACCCCTCCCTCCCCTTTCTTTATATTTTTTTCCTCCCTTCCTTTTCACCCCCTTCTTCCCTAATTCCCTCCCCGCCTTTTATCTCCCTCCATCCTTACCCCTGTCCTCCCTCCCCTCCAGTGTGGTCTTGTTTGACCTGCTGGTCAACATCCTATGCCACAACCTTGCAGAGCCGGCCTATGAGGCTGAAGTGGCCCAGCTGGAGTATAAACTGGTGGCCGGTGAACACGGCCTGGTCATCAAGGTTAAAGGATTTAACCACAAACTTCCTGTGAGTGAATGCATCTGGAGAAACCACACACACACAAACCACTATAAATATGATCACATGCGTATAACCACACACTGATTAATAAACAGTCTTTCAGGCAACGTATGGCTCAGTTGAACATTATGCAATACATATAGTATTTCACTGTGGTAAATATCCTTAATGTACACAAGTGTCTCCATACTCAGATACCCCATAGCTCCTAAGGTATAGACTTTTATTCCTGTGTAATTGTTAGATACATTTATATAACTTATTTGAGCTGAAATCACTTTTTCATACCTCTTTCTAATAAGACATACTTTACCTTTTGTAAGTGGTAAATCTTTATCAGGTGTAATAAATCATTAATTAAAGCTTCATATATCATAAAAATATAGACAGTAATAATTTACCCTTAAAAAGGAACACTGTATATTTTGGGTTGAGGATAGTCACAATCTGGTATTTGTCACAACTTGCATTGTCTTCAAGCATGATAATGGTGGTGATTCTTCATCTTGCCCGTCTGTGTTTCTCTCCATATCGCTCTTTAGCTGCTGTTCCACCTGATCATTGACCACCTGGCTGATTTCTCTGCCTCCCCTGATGTCTTCGGCATGTTCGCAGAGCAGCTCAAGAAAACCTACTTCAACATCCTCATTAAGCCTGAGAAACTCGGCAAGTGAGTTGTTTATCTTGTGTCTTTTTTTTTTTCTTTTTTTCCTTCTCTGACATTTCAATCTTACTTTCTGGCTCATCTTCAAGTCGATGATGCCTTCTAGTGGTGAAATGTGTGACAGCCCTGAATGGAAAACCCCTGCTCTTGTTGTTGTCCCCTCCCCCCCCCCCCCTCCGGTCTCTCAGGGATGTGCGTTTGCTGATCCTGGAGCACTCTCGCTGGTCCATGGTGGACAAGCATCAGGCTCTGACGGCCGGTCTGAGCAGCGACGACCTGATGGAGTTCAGCCGGAGTTTCAGGGCAGAGCTGTACGCTGAGGGACTGGTGCAGGGCAACCTCTGCAAAGCTGTGAGTGGACACAAGGAAATTAATTAACAGTAATATTAGCTGATTAGTTAATAAATCAGGTAATGTCCGTGTCTGCACTTGCATCAATTGATCTTGAGTGTGCTTGACATTGTTCTCGTGTTTTTCTGATTTCCTCTCCTCACTCTCGGCCCCTCTTATGTCTACCTGTTCATTATCCTTTATTGTATTTTCTCCACAGGAGTCGGAGCAGTTCCTGCAGTATGTCACAGAGTAAGTCAGTTATTACACTGAATAGCACTCCCTAATGAGAACACCAATACTATACAATCAAATGGATTTGTTTGCCGCCATACACTGTAATTTGCATTACCTTCAGTTGCTCAATCCAGAGTTTATTTTTTATTTTTTTATATTCACTCATTTCAATCTTTCTTTCTCTGTTCTTTCTTCCTCGCCTCCTTACCTATCTTGTTCTCTCTCCCCTTTCCTTCCTCTCCTCCTTTTTTTTCCCTCTGGCAGGAAGTTGCAATTCTCCAAGCTGCCCGCTGAGATGCCGGTGATGTTCAGAGTGGTGGAACTTCCTGTGAAGAATCACATCTGTAAGGTCAAATCACTCAACAAGGGAGACGCCAACTCTGAGGTCACCGTTTACTACCAGGTACGTCACATCACATCTTTCATATTTTTGACATTCTGACTATACTACGAATATAGCGTCAATTATTTGATGCACTCTATTTCGCTACCATTGTTCTTTCTCTCGTCTTTATGTCCAGTCTGGCCTCAAGGCCTTGAGGGAGCACACACTGATGGAGCTGTTGGTGGTGAGTGCTGAAGAAGTGGGTTTACTTTTCTTCATCCATTTCTCCATTCATTCTTCGTACTTGACTGGGCTGTTGTTGTCTTTCAGATGCACATGGAAGAACCCTGCTTTGACTTCCTTCGGACCAAAGAGACTCTGGGGTGAGTGTAGTTACGTTTTTAATATAATCTTTGAAATCTGGTAAAAATGAAATATGGACCATTGTATTTTTCCATCCAACTTACATTTATAGCTTTTAAGAGAAAACCTTTACTATATTTGACCTCACTCATGGTATTATTATTTGCAATTTATTTACTGTTTTATTTGGTTTTAAATCTTATTTGTCTCTTTACATAATACCTCTTTTGCTGTTTTAAATGTTCTTATTTCTTGAATCTGTGTTTTTATGGGCATTTCTTTGTGATCACATTGTATTACATCTTTTTGCATGAAATGTGTTATTATCATTAATGTTATGATTAACTACCTTTATGCATATATATATTTAAGTCAAGAGTACATAATTGGGGTATCGCCAGTAACTCTGATGCATCATGTCACTTCATTGTTGCCAACTTTTCCCTGTTTTCATTTTTAACTCCACAGTTCAGTAATGGTATATGATTACATTTCAATCCTCTGCTTCCCAGACTGGTTTATTATTATTATTGACAGCAAAGTATAGGTAGTGAGGACAGGTGGGACATTAACCTTTGGCAACTGTAATGCACTTTCTCATGTTGTTTTGATCCGTCTCCTTGATTATCTGCTTCTGAGTTGTCTTTTTTTGTTTTTTACTCCCCCCCTTCTGCAGGTACCATGTCTACCCCACCTGCAGAAACACCTCAGGCATTCTGGGTTTCTCTGTCACCGTGGAAACACAGGCCACCAAGTTCAAGTGAGTCTGCAACACAATCGTAACCTTTCATTCTCCCCAAAAGCAAGATAGGATTTATCTTAACTGCTTTCCTAAAACCAAGGTATAATTTATCTTACTGTTTACCCAAACCCAAGCTACAATTTATCTATCTGGCCCTGGAAAGAGAAGCGAGTGCAACTGATAAATGACTAAAGGAATCAAATACACCCTATAGCCTATAATATATCTCTTACCGCTCATGAACTTTTCTCTCGCAGTACCGAGCTGGTGGAGTTAAAGATTGAAGAGTTCTTGGCGTCATTTGGGGAGAAGCTCACTTCTCTGACTGAGGAGGCCTTTAATACTCAGGTCTGTTTCTGTGTGTATTATTTTGTGTATTTGTGAGTTTCGCATTGTTGCAGAAAAGTCACACCAAATGGTACATAACCAAAAAGTTTTGGAGATGTCAAACATTGCTCTTCAAGTTACTTTTATGGATTAATAACACATTTGCCAACCATGTAAGACCTAGCCGCACATTCACATCTGCTGCTGCATTTCAAAGACTTTGTGGAAGTCAGAACAGTGTGTAGGAACCTGCATGTGTGTGTGTGTTCTGTACAGGTGACTGCTTTAGTGAAGCTGAAGGAGTGTGAGGACACACACCTTGGGGAGGAGGTGGACAGGAATTGGGCTGAGGTGGTTACTCAGCAGTATGTGTTTGACAGGCTCAACAGAGAAGTGAGGACGACACACACACACACACACACACACACACACACACACACCTTCAGCCAAATAGACAAATTAATGCATATGTCCTCTTTTATGCTTTTGGGGACCATGCATTGACTCTTATGTCATTCCCTTACTTCCAATCCTAACTTTAATCTTTACCACTGACATCTACCACATTTAAACAGAACGTTTTACATGGCAGTAATGTGTGTGGGGATCTTCTATTGCTGAATATTACTTCATTCTCTGACAACTTAATCCACTATTAGTTGGCCATACCAGCTTTCTGACATACTATCATGTTTTATATATGTAATGGCAGCGTGATAGCAAACAACTGCTAATTTACACACATACAGTAGACACGAAGCAACGTTGCTATCTCACCTTATAAGTAAGTCCAATATTTACTCCCTTGTGGCTTTGCTTTGGTCTTCACCAACTTCTGATGAAAATATCCTGCTCTTTAGCTGCTAGATGCTCTACTTTCTCCACCAGCTAAGCTGTTGTTGCCGTCAATGTTTCTGTGTGTTTAGATCAAGGCTCTGAAGCAGATGACCAGGGCTGAGCTGATCTCCTGGTTCAAAGAACATCGAGGACAGAACAGCCGCAAACTCAGCGTGCACGTAAGCAATGCCTTTTAATGTAATTTGCTTTTTCCTTTTCTGTTACATGCATTTAGCAACACACTAAATTGTATCCCTATCTCCTCCAGGTGGTGGGATTTGGTGCTGAAGAGGATGAGGAGGAGGGTGGTGGTAAAAAACAAGAAGCAGAAGAGGGCAAAGAGGAGGATTTAAGTGGCTCTACCTACGGCGAGGTGTCTAAGGTCACTTTCCTTCCTGCGTCACCCAAGATGGTGGATGCCGAAGCCATCATGGACATTGCTGCTTTCACTGAAGGCCTTCCCCTCTTCCCCTACCACAAGATACTCGAATAAACTCGTGCTCAGACTGTGAGACAGACAGAAGGCTGCGCTTTGCCTTTCACTGAGCCTCGTTCGGGGACTGTGCTTCATTAGAGATGCAGGCACTTAATATGTGGAGGTGAAGGAAGGTTGAAACTCTCTGGACCTGGATTTTGTCTCTGGGGCCCAGCTGCAGATTTTACCCACACTCGGTGCATAACTAAAAAGTCTGGAAGTGATGATAGAGTTTTCTTTTAGCTAAGTGATAATCTATTCTGCTTTCTCACACTTATTTTATATCCTCAGACACCAGGAGTGTGGGAGCGCTCGGTCTATTTCTTTATCCCACACATACTGAAAGTCTGTGAATCAAATTCTCATTTATTTGGTTCTCTGAGCTCTGCTGCTATTACAAATCAGAATTCCTGTCTCTTACACTGTTTGTGTCGGAGCTCAGACCAAGTTCAATACCATTTAAAAAAACATAAATCAACTGTGAAAACTGGAAAATCGTGTGCTGGATTTCAAGTTGCTGTTGTTAGCTGACCTAGGTCATGCCAAGGTATGAATCTTTCCAAAGAAAATAAATCAGTGAGTGAAGAGTGAGTCAATGAAGCAATGTAGTGACTGCAGAAAAACACACTTGTCTTCCCAGTAAAAATACACTCAAAGTACTCAAATGTTTTAAGTGCTTTTCTTCTACCAGCTATAACTAGCTTCTATTTTGACATTTTGTACATTTTTCTTTTCTGTAAATGCCAGGTTAACTGAAATTTTCTTGACATACAAATCACATCAAACACCACAGACGACCAAGAATTGCTAGGATCCACCGTATGACAAAACGGCATGGTTTTAAAGTGAAGTGTTTACACGCTGGCGACTCGGTGTAGAGTCAGCTCTTTCATTTACACAGGTTTCATTTATTTGTAAATCATACATTACTCACAGACTCTCGTCCCTGAGGAAAGATGGTTGTTGCAGGCGCTATTGTGTTGGGCTTGTGGCTGGTGACACACTGCACTATTGAATGTAATTTAAAAACTAATCCGGAGTCCAACACAGCAGAGCGCATTAACAGAATTGGCTAATGTGCCCACAGGGAAGCCTCATACTGTCTCACCTGCAGTAGCATCACATTAACTGTGTTACAGTACAAGCGTTGTGTGTGTACGCTATATGGACACCAAAACATTTGACCTATCGGCGATTGCTCAACACCTCAATCCAAAACCGTGAGAATGAATCTTCAGCTGTAACGACCTGCAGTACTCTTCTGGGGGAGGCTTTCCACAAGATTTTGGAAGATGGCTGCAGGGATTTGCTCACATTCAGCCACAAGAACGTTAGTGAGTGATGTTGGGTGTTGAGGCCTGGCTCGCAGTTCATCACTATTGGTGTTGGATGGGGTTGAGATCGGGGCGCGGAAAACCATTCCATTGTTATACCATTTCCTAACTTTGTGTGTGGGATTGTCATGTCGATGTAAGTCCAATATTCACTCCAGAGAAAAATATATGGCTTTTTAGCTTAATACAAGCAACCAGTTTTAATTGCCACTATAATAGACCTTTTTTCATGGCAGACCTTTTGACATGGCAAAGCAGCCATTATCAATTATCTATGTCCTTACAGGGTCATGGGAGGCTGGAGTGGATCCCAGCTGACATTGGGCAAGAGGCGGGGTACACCCTGACACGTGGAGACAGATCATTAACCTAACCAGCATGTCTTTGGATTGAACAGCACTCCACACAGAACGGCCCCAGTGGGTTCCAGACCAGCTGGGCTCTTGCTGCAAGGCGACAGTGCTAACCACTGCACCACTGTGTTGCCCAGGGTAAGCACAGGTGTTCATTTATAACCTTAACGAAGGCTGTGTTACACGTAGTTGAGCCAGGTCCAGGAATCCTGTATTCGTCCTGGGACAAGTAATTGAGCAGAGCCATGTTGATGTGCTTTTCCTGCTGTAAGTCAAGCTGTGCGGTGAAAACTGCACAAAGGTATGTGGCTGGGTGTGTCCACAAACCATTGGCCACATATTGTCATTGTGTCACAGCTGGCAAAAACTCATACCGTATATAATAAAGATTATTTTTGGTTTTAACAGATTTTGAATTAATTCAGACATGCTCTTACTTCAGATTTCAAGTAAAGCAGTCTGCTTCAGTGTGTCAAACCTGGAAATAATGTTAGATAAAGATGACCTTTGAATGCCCTTCTTTTGCCAATATGCATATATATATTCTTGACAAGTTCTGGGTATGTGGTTGTAGCAACGTGCAGCACTGTACACTCCCACAGAGCATTCTCGGTAATGACAAACGGATCGAATTAGCTTTGAGTTTACTGTGATCTGATCCTGAGCTGTGCCTCCCTGCTTGCCTTCATCTCTTCTGTTTTGCCCACATTACACCAAACCAAAGATGCTGCAGCTTTGATGGACAAAATGGATTCTATGAATATGAACTCCTAAGGCATCGAGACACGTTTTAGCTTCAGTCCTCTTTGAACTGACCTCTACGCCTGACCTCACCTGACATCTGTGCACTACAATCCAAGAACATCCTTAAGGAGGAAAAGCCTATGTAGTTTTTTGAAGGTTGGAGAAGTTGAAAATGTATATTTTCACACTCGGCACTCTTTGATTTCCAATAGGTTTTGTGATATTTCAGAGGCCATAAGCCACTTGACTGTCTTGGTGTTTATAAATACACTCTTGAAGACTATTTGGCTTTTGTAAGACTGGTGATTATTAGAGCTCTTTTAAACTCCGGTGTGATGCTGCCTGGCATTCAGCTTAATATCTCCAATGTAGCTACTCCAGAGTTAAAACCTTGTTTTATTGTTATGCTTCCATTGGTTCAGTCCTTCTGTGCTGTATATAAGAAAGGGTTTATTGAGAAATAAATCAGTTTGTGTTTTTGCTGGTATATCAAGATTTACTATCGCTATATTTTCCTTGTTGCCATACCTCGCTGGATTTCAGCAGACAATTTTTGCCTGTCACTGGCAATAAAAGATTTCATACTTCACCTTCAGCTTGCAGTGAGACGTTCCGACTGCCTCGTCCTTTCAGAAACATTGCACATTCAGCTTTTTAGTAAAGAGATCTCCTTTAGAGAACTGTCCCTACAGATAATCTGTTACTTGCAGATGAGGGTTTTTTTTTTTTGTTTTTTTTTTGTTGCCCTATCTACGTTTACAAATTCAATAGCGCTTTGAGCTAAATGCTAAGTCTGCATGCTAACATGCTCACAATGACAATGCTAACATTTAGCATTAGTTTGCGCTGTTTTGCAATCATAATAAATGTACTGGTATAGTACTGTAAATGTAAGTTACGGTGTGTTGCTGATAACCAGTTATAACTTGTGGCGTTGCAGTCTTAAAATATGTAAAAAAAAGGTCTTAAAATTTATGCAATTTAACTTCAGGATTCCTGCATATACCCTGTCTGAAGTCATGGCAATCCATCCAAAAGTTGTTAAGATATTTCAGTCTGGACCAAAGTGGTGAACTTAGTGACCAACATTGCCGTCCATTGAGCTAGCTATCTAGCTAGCATGGCTAAAAGAAAAAACAAATCATGCCTTCAAATCGGTATATTGTATAAAAAGAAAATGAAAGTGAAAAAAAAGTTCCAATAATCTCAAAGAAATTGGAAACGCATCCATACATCATCTCTGCTGTGGTTTTGAGGAAAATTAGATTTTTTTTTTCCTTCTCCCCATTGTCTGCCTGTGCAGCAGAGAGCAGTGGTGTCTCACCACGTCTTCGGATCAGGAAGTTGTAATTCAGCCTTTGGAGTATGTAACTGTGTAACAAGTAGTATTGCCAGTAAATGGACTCGGGGCCACCCTGTCAACACTAACTGGTGGTCCTGCTGAGAAAGGCTTTGCGACTTTGTCCCAGAGAGTTGTGCTCATGCTGTGTTCTACTGTCAGAAGCCATTGTTCTCTTCGCTCTCCGTCTCCATCTCTTAGACTGAGCACATACGCAAAGAGGAAGTGTATCGCAAATGCATGCAGACAAGCTTGCCCGTGACTCAGAGAAGATTAGATTTGTTCAGAGCACACACGCAATCTCGACTTCACCCCGTGTAAACTTTCCACTGCTAAAAGGAGAGAGCCCGGCTAAAAAGAAGTAAAAAAAAATAAATAAAAAATCTATCATTCTAATTTCATCTGAGGAACCCTGTCAAGGCAATAATGAACTCATGCCAGGCAGGGGCCATGCTGAGTGGTTGTGTGTGTGCTGTGCAGTGGGGTGTATCATCTAAGCCGCTGTAATGTGTCGACTCCTTTATTCAATTTGAGCAGTAATCTTAGAGCTCCCCACTGGTCTGCCGTCATCAGCCCCCCTGCCACAAAGCTAGCTTAACTTAGCCAGAGACGCACAGAGGCAGAGACGCGCTAAGGAGATGAGCCACGTTTCTGGATCAAGATTATACTTAAACAAATGCGGCCCGGCTAAATCTCCTCATTATGCGGGTATTATGGTCAAGATGGAGCGTGTTTGCAGGAGCGCTTGGCTCCAGGTGGCCGGCTCCAGGTGGCTTTAGGGAATTATAAACATGAAAGATGTAGTGTAACAAAGATTTATGAAATAATCCTTCAGTTGTGTCCGAGGTAAAGAGATGATTGCCTTAGCGTTTGCCCCTATTTCTCATTGCAAGCTTCAGCACCACGGGCAGCCGCTTGGATTCACCGAAACTGTTTTCCTCTGACACTTTACCATCTAGACCTTTTCAGTAGTAGAGGCAGGTACTCCTACCTGGCATTTCAGCAGGAAAGGAGAGTGAAGCGTATAATCAGTGTGGTCGTTCGAAACATTGTTTACTCTTTAATTTATAGTGTATTATACATATCATATATGTAAATGTGTAACTAATGGCTTTATTCATGTTAATAAATGATTTACTTATGCTTTATAAATCAGTTATATGCCATTAATGAGATCAGCCTTTTTGGTTGCCAGGTGGCCATCAGTAAATATTACTGAATGCTCATGAGTTTGCTCACTTTCTAAGCTGCTGTAAGTCTTAATAAACATCACTTCCTCAGTAATACATGTAAATAAAGCCATTCTGAACGGGTCATGATTTTTAGCAGCAAAAGTCAGTAAGTCACCCACAATTTTAAATCTCAGTAAGTCATTATTGTAAATGCCCTGCGGCCCTTTTCCAGACGGTCAAAAGGTCCAGTGTCATGTTCTGTGGACGTCTGCTCTGTGTTTGTTTTACTTTGAAATCCTTTTGTCGTGTTCCTTGGACTGTCTGTGTTTCCTGTTTGTTTCCTTCCCTTGCGTGGGTCCCACCCTTACTCGGTCGCCTTTCCTGTTCTCGTTAGTTTTCCCTCCTGTGTTCACCTGTGCCTCATCCCCTCGTTAGTCTTGTGTGTGTATATGTGTCATGTTTTGCCCGTTCGTTGTTCTTGCTCGGGGTTCTTTGTGGGTGTAGTTGTTTTCCTGTTTGGTTTTTCCCCTCATCCTTGTTGTTTGCACCTTCCTAGTTCCCTCGTGGACTTATCGCTTTGGACTGTTCGCCCGAGTGCACTTCCCTTGTGTCCTCTTTGCCCCCCATCCTGCACTTTCATGCCAACCAGCCTCGCCTGCCTGCGAGTGTTCTTCTGTTGCAATAAACCTTCAGTTCACCTGCGTTGTCTGCGTTTGGGTCCTAAACCCACCTGTCTACACATCCCAGTGTTACAGAACGTTACACATTGGAGCAGTCATTTCTGATTAACTGAAGACCTAATAAACAAAGCAGAAATGTCCTGCTGCAGGAGGATGGCCATTAGGAAGCAAGATTGTTCCCAACCTGGCATCCCAAAAGTTTATTTTAAACATGGCTGTATAAAGCATCAGTAAATTACTTACAAGACATTAACACAGCTTAGTAGCAACTTATAAGCCCTTTACAGAGAGTACTACATCTAAATGCTTCTACACTTTGCTTTGCGTCTTCCATTTCTGAGCACTTTAACTTCTGTTTCCCACTACGACCTCCACTACAGTATTGTTTCTGAGGTTCTCTCTGCGTGGAGGACATCTGGTGGGCAGGTTATGAGATTCCTGCCATCGTTCTATCCGCTTCATGAAACTCACTGAGACAGGCGGCTCTCTCTCATGGCAGGTTCCAGGCCTGCAGAGCCCAGAAGAAACCGCTTGACTTCATGGGGGAGATCAGGGCTGCAGTTTTCCTTTGTAACAACACCAGCGTGAACCTGAGTGTGCTACTCCACCAGTTGTGCGCCTCCACCTCAGGGTGGTGACTACCCCCCCCCCCCCTGTCCGCCACCACCCGGTAAAGTGCAGCTGACACTGGCGCGACACCTGCTGTTCATCCCCTCCTCCCTCCCTCCCTCCCTCCCTCCCTCCTCCTCCTCTCTCCTCCTCAGGGAGCCGCGCTGAGGACGCAGCCCAGCGCTGACGCTCAGCGGCCGGACTGCCGCCTCGTCTCATCCGTCTCCAGCGCTCCACAGAGGAGGAGGATGCCATGAGATTTCCCACAGGCCCCCACTGGCACCTGGCTGTGAGTGAACCGGGGGGAGAGAGAGGGGAAAACCGACGGCGGATAATGACGTGATGGTTCCGGTTGTAGAGCGAGCACGGGGGGGGTTCGGGCGTCTTTAGTGACCGGTGCTGGAGAGGAAATCACCGGGTCTGATTTTGTGTGTGTGGATACGACACTGGACCGGCCGCAGTTATTTAAAGAAAAAAAAGAAACGGTCTCTCAAACAGGTTGCTGGGATTCTTCCGCGTGAAAAGGTAGGGCATCCGCGCGCCACCTCACGGCACCAATTGATCCGCTTAATTGGGTGAAACAAACGAGACTAATCGGTGACGTCACAGCTGCCAAACTGACCTCCAGCCGCCAGTTCACTTACAGCAGTGTCACGTCAGAAAAGTCTCAATTCGCGTTTTTGTCGCGCTAAGAGGTCGCAGCCTGGACACTGTAGTTTGACATTACTTGCAATGACGTGTATCCTGAATTGATAGGCGAGTAAATCGATTTTCAGCCGGCACTGTGTTTCCACCTGATTCCTGTTCATCACCATGCAACACGCAGGAGGCTGCTTTGCATTATGCTGAAAGAGAAATGGAGCGAGTTTGTGGACAATAAGGACCACGAAACCTGTACTTTATCCTGCCTGTTTATGGCCACTTTTATACATATTTAATGTGCATAATTACGTCATTCATTTATTTCTTCTTCTTTTTTTTTTTTTTTGTGTTGTGGAATTAATTTCACTCAGGCTACAAAATATATGGTGCACTACAATTAAGCCAATTTCTTATGTGTAATAAGCTGCTGAACGAGCATCAACTGAAAGTGAGGGATGCGTGGCAGGAGAGATTAATGAATTGATTTATGATGTGAAAGAACTCAGATTGCAGAATACAGATACAGACACCCCCCTTCAAACAATCGGGCTCATATGCTGTATAGCTGCAGTGCTGACCACATCGCTGCTGGGGCCCGAGGCGTCGCCTGACATCACGGTTACAACTGATGTCATGTCTTTTTATCTCGCTTTCCCAGGGGGCTTTGCAGCACAGTCTAGGATGCTATCCCTCAGATGGTGACCTCCGCAGGTAAGGTGTGTTTGAGCACGCTTAACCGCATTATCTCTCTCTATATACACACACTGAGTGTGGTACACTCTAGTACAGGTCAAAAGGCAGCCGACTGTAAACCTTTTGCCACAAGGTTGTTGGTGTGGTGTCTCTGATCTCTGCTCTGCACCTCTGCTGTTGTGAGTAACTGTAACTGTGTGAACTGAAAGTGTTTCAGCTCTTACATCTTCTGGGCTCTCTGCAGCTCATCGGGGTGTCAGTTTTTTGTTTTGGTATTATCTACGCAGAATTTAACCCCTGCTCAGTCCAGAAATCCAGCTTCCACACGTATTCAACCATAAATGATCCAAAATAAATATCACAGAGGCAATGATGACATGACACACTGTAAACCACCAAACACAAAAGAAGACCAGAGGGTATATATGCGTTGTCAGTCATATGGAATAAAACGGATGACTGAGTTCCATTTAGACTATTTGAAAATGAAATCATCCACGTTTCCTCCCCCTTTTCCCCCACTCTTTGCTGACTTTGTTCCCTCCTGCTCCAGCAGTGGGTGTCCTAGATGTGAATGTGTTCCTCTCCTCACACGCTGAGATGAGTGCTTTCAGAGGCGGACCAGGCAGAGAAGTCCCGATTTTACTACCTGGCTAAATTGCCCTGTGATGGAAAAATACTGTAAAAGGAATGATACTTGAATAATTGAAACCCCAGGGCTTTAAAATTGCAGGGACTCGCTGTGATTTCCAGTGCAAAGTTGGAGGCCACCTCAACAAAATATTCATATGATTATTTAAGAATGGATAAATCGAGGAGCCACTAAGGCACTGCCACCCTCTCGCTCCATCTCTCTCTCCTCCACTCTGTTTAAGGTCTCTCTTTCCCATCTGTCTCCTGTTGTGAAATTATCTCTCAGCTGCTCTTGTCCTTCCCTTTGAAATGAATTAAAAGTCATACACATAATGACACCGTCTCATTTAATGTTGCCTTAAATGGGGCTTAAAATGAAACACGGATGACTTTAAGCTTTCAAAAGGACTTTTTTTTTTTAAATACTCTTGAAATCCTCTCACATGGTTATTTATATTCTGTCTGTTTATCTGCAATGACACAGGATAATGAGACTTAGAAACATAAAAATGATTAGGGAACTAAGCCAGAGTGATTTCCAGGAGGCATTCTAAAGAATATATATAAATTCCCCTCTCGCCCCTTCGGGCAGTCTGTTCCTCCTTCAAGCTCAGGTCCTCTACCACAGGGCCTTGAGTATCTTAGCTGAGAGCTCGGATGTTGCTCCTGGAATCAGTTGAACCCACTTTCCCAGTTTGGGGGGTCACAGCCCCGAATGTTCCGGCTACCACGGGGACCACTGTTTCACTTTCCACATCTTCTCTCGTCCTTGGTATTTCTCGAGCTTCTCGTATTCCTTCTTCCTGATGTTGCTGTCGCTACATCTATCACTACTGCCTTCCTCTGCTGTTTGTCCACCACTACGCTGTCCGGTCGGTTCGCCATCACAAGTTTGTCAGTCTGTATCCCATTGTGACCTTGGCGCTTCCAGCCCCACATGGAACAGATGTTCCTGTACACTATGCCAGCCACTTGGTTATGGTGTTCCCTGTGTGCCTTGCCTGCTAGCATCTTACACCCCGCCGTTATGTGCTGGATTGTTTCAGGGGTGTCTTTGCACAGTCTGCACCTGGGGTCCTGCCTGGTGTGGTAGATCCCGGCCTCTATTGATCTTGTGCTCAGAGCCTGTTCCTGTGCTGCCATATATACTGTGTGTATATGTATATTTTAAACTCGTCGGACAAAACATTTTCAGAATGGTGGGCATTTTCATTATTTTCTGACCTTTTTTTTTATCTGGAGTGAGGAGACGGTTAGCTTTGCAAAAAGACCAGAAACTGCTTGTCGACTCGAAGCTAAGCTAACCAACAGCTGGCTACAGTTTCATGTTGAACAGATTGATCCACTCTCATATCTATTTATCTTCTCATCAAACTGCCAGGAAGATAGCAAATAAGCATATTTCCCAAAATGGCTTGCTGTTCCTTTAACATGTAGATAAAGTTGGGTTTTCTCATTTAATTTTCCATTCAAAGCTTCTCTAATTTTCGTGGTTCACTCAGGCACCACATGGGAGTAAAAGCTCTTGATTTCAAAACGCAAATCATCACCACATCCCACGTGAAACTTTTGTGGGAAGCGGTGCTTTTACCTCTCCAACCTTCGATTAGGGATGTGTTTGGCGGTGGTTGTGTAAGTGTGTGAGCTGGTTGTTCACTCACACGTGCGCCTGTGTGTTTCATTTGCCACAGAGAAAACTAATTAAAATATGACACCTCTCTCAGCTGCCTCTCATCGCCTGCTTTTCACTGACAAATCTGCTAAAAATAGTTCTGCGAGTGGAGGGTGAAAACCTCTCCACCTCTCTCAACATTTCCAACATGAAGGTTGAAGCTAGATGATGTCGTGGTAGCTTCAAAAAAGGTATAATCATCGCACCAATCAACTGTGTGTTTTGTGTATGAAAGCCAGAGAGAGCGGGGAAGGGAAAGAAAAAGAGCACATTTCTTGATCTGCATGCTATGTGACGGTATTAAGAATTTTTTCTAATCGTGATCAATGTCACGATACAGTAAATGCATTCAGAATCAGTCAAACTAATGTTCTTTGCAATAAACTGTGTTTAAAAACTGTTAACACGTGTGAAACAAAAGTAAATTCAGTATATTCTCATTTGAAAGTTTTTTTTTCCCCCAATTATATCCTCAAGACAGAAACACAGGAGTGTCCTGGAAAATATTGTGGGTTCATGTTATGGCAATGAGTTTTAATTATTTGTTTCCAACAATGAAATTTCTCCCATTTGTTTAGCATATCTAAGAGCTCTGTGATATATGACAGAAAGGTATTCAGTTTGCTATCAAATATGACAAAGGAAAGCATCAAAGACTCATGTTTGAGAAGCAGGAACCAGAGAATGTTTGGCATTTCTGCTCAAAGAGCTGACTGAAATGATTCATGAACAAAATGAACAGCCAATTAATACTCTGCGTATCGGTTAATAAATTAATCTCTACAGCGATACCCATCAGCTTCAGCCACCATTGTTATGGGTAAGGTAAGCCATTCAGAACACTTTTATTTCAATTAAGAACAAAACCAAGCACTGCTCGAGCAGATTTAAACTGTTGACTATATCATGAAGTTTCTTCAAAGTGTAAAGTTTGGCTTCAGCTCGCTGAGTTTTTCAGTTTTCACCAAAATACTATTTGGGAGTCGTAGTTGACTTCTGTTCTTAAGTTTGTGTCTCTTTAACTTTTTATCAAAGAACCAGATATTTTCTAATGCAGGCGGTCATCTTGTCCACTGATGGCTGTCTCATGTCCACCCGACCCTTGGAAGTGCTTCAGCTGCCGGTCACCTAACACTGTGTGCAGAAAGTGAGCAGGACTTTTATTTCTGGAACCCTGGACGCCAATTAACTCCTCCCACTGAGCCTCTCTCTCTCTGACTCTCGTTCTCTCACACACACACACACACACAAACAACAAACCACTTAGCATTGCTGCTTTTTTGCTTGTGTCAAAATCCCTGCAGATCTCAGGGATACACATTTCTCTTGTACAGTGAAGAACTGGATCCTGTACTTGCTGTCGCTGAAGCTCATTTGGCAGACGCACGCTGTCCAACTGGAGCCTGCTGCTCACCTGGGAGCCGTACGCAGAGTTACGTTAAAGGAGGTTTTGTGTTGCCGGTTGCCTCCTCTGAGACTGTCTCATCCCTGCCGCTTGTCCAAGTCAGCCGCTGATGGGATTTCTGGCATGAGCCTCTTAACTTTTTTCAGGGCAAAGGGTTGTTTTGTGACCCGACGGTTGTTATGCGTCTGTGCGTTTCCTCAGATTTGTGCTCGCCTGTGTTTCCCAGTTGGATCCGACAGCGAGTCATGTATGAACTGCGTTGGTTAAGACACTCTGACGGCATCAGAGTTGAGCCTGCCAACCTCTGCCACTTTGTCTCTCCAGTCTGTTGGAAACTCTCTAATCTGAGGCTTTACCCCATCGCTCCCTTTCTAGCATAATTTGGTTGCATGTTAGTCACAAACACTTATTTTCAGTCCTGGAAAGATACATTTGCGTTGTCTGTGCTGATATACATCAGAGAAGGCCCTAATTCCTGCGCAAATGTGCTGTAGTAGCTTCGGCAGGGTAGCACAGGTCTTGAAATGCCAAGAGAATCGAAATGATGTACGAGGAAGAGAATCATGCACAGTGTGGTGAAAGAGGAGGATGTGGCTTAAAGAGTGAATGAGAGGCCAAAGGAGGAGCTGGAGAGAGATAAGATGGTGAACTGTTGAGGGGAAAGATGGGGAGCAAGAGAGACCTCACATCGCTTCTAACGACATTATCCGCCCGTGGTGTTTATAATTTAGTACGGTGACGCAATGGAAGATGCTGCGCCGAGGGAGGCTCACATGCTCCGAGACCGATTGTGATTAAATATGAGATTCATGTGCGTTCGGTGTAAAACGTTAAGATTCGTGGGCTCCGCAGTCGGGCAGGCCAAACCACCCATCTGTAAACTACCACATATTTTAACCTTCTGGCTGAGATTGCCCAGTTATGACAATACAAACAAGTTCCAGAACGTTTAAAACATTTGATTAGGCAATAAGACTAAAAATCACTGCAATTTCCAGCTTTGGGAGGCTCATAGCTTTTAGAAAATAACATTAATACACCAGTAATGCAATTTTATTTTCCCCATCAACTTAATTAGGATAATTAAATGTTGTTTTTCCGCTTAGAAATATCTGGATGTTTTAGTTAATCAACTCGAACAGAAGAAAAACAGTCTTCTGGTGTTGTAATTACTATAATGGCAGTGCTTAAACTGCCTGAACTAAACCATAGAAATTAGTTTATATTGATGTCAAAATCATGCATTTTATATACTGATATAAAAGGTCTCTCGCTCGTAGTGCATTCATGTTTAGATTGTGTGTTTGGTATTTTATGATTATGTGTTTGCCAGTTAAAAAATCCGTGGACATTTCTATCTGTCTTGCACACAGCTAAATCATTGCTTTTCCGTCAGATAGACAAATTAAACAGTGGTACATCTGCTGTGTGCAGTGGAGATAATTATGTGTTCGGATTCCTGATTTCTTTTCATTTGGACCATTTCTGCTCCCGGGGCGACTCTGCCAATCAGAGATATTTGTTTAAGATTATTTACCTGCAATGCAGAGCGAACGCTGGAGGAATTTAGAATGTAATTTGGCAGTGTTTGTGCAAGTGTCTAAATATTTTCTTCACTTTACCCTGGCAGGCTATCTAAACTATGTCTTTCAGATATGTTACGTGTCTTATATTTTCAACAGTTCTCATCAAAACACAAGTTGCATGTACAGTATGTTTTGATTGATGTAGTCTTCACTGTGTTATTTAATTGCTGTATCAGTATCCAGGAGATCACATGATGATAATTATCCTTGCAGCTTTGCGAGGTGCTTGTGTTTAATCAGTCGCAGTGAGCCGAAAATGTCAGGAGGTGCACGTACGAATCAGATTTAGTGTGGTGAAACTGTACTGAACATGTGCATACAACATACTGGCAATATGGCAAGTGTGCAAAGTAGGTGCCGCCTCATTCAGCAGGCTAATCCATCTACGTGCCGGATGTGTCCGTTTGCCGTCCAAAGTAGGAATTCACTCACACTTGCAGATGTTGCTTTTTATGATTGCTGCAGTGAGTCTAATTATTTACAATTTATGCCTATATTTGTGGATATTATTGTGAAATGAGATCAGATTACATTCCATATGAGACAGTGGATTGTTTCAGCACCACCTGTGACTATCAGTTAATAGTATTTAAGTGATTTTATTGTGTAAAACGCCCACGGTCACAACCAGCCATAAGCTGTTTCCACCCTCTCAAATGTGGGGATGTGCTGCTGTTTTTGTTTTTTTTTTTGTGTCTCATATCACTTTAAGTGAAATAGTTCCGGGTTTTTGGACTGTCGGTCAAACTAAATAAGCAGTTTGAAGTACATCACTTCAGTCACCAGTCATTATTTTCAACACTTTATCAGCTAAACAGAATAATCCAGAAAAGAATCATTATCTGCAGCCCTATATTTCTTTCATTTTCTCTTGACAGAAACGTCTTTACTTTCCTGCAGGAGTTCCAGTGAGAGGAGGTTTTGAGAGTAACACTCCACAGGCCTGTCATGGTTTCCTACCTTCTCACGCTCCTCCATCTCTGCATCTCCCGCTGTCTTCTAATGTAAGCATCCATCTCTTCTCCCACACCTCAGACGTTACTGATTTGTCAAGGGGTGAAATTATTCTTCCTCTTTAAAGCTCATAACAACTAAAAACATATTGTTAGCCACAAGGATATGCAAGGGAATTTAAAGAAAGAAACAGTTCAGTATTTTGGGAAATAGGCTTTCTGCGAGTTAGTTGAGAAGGTTGACGGCACTCAGCTTATCTTAGCATAAAGACTGAATGCAGAGGGAATCAGCTAGCCTGGCTCCATTTTGAAAATACACCTGCCAGTGCCACTAAAACGTAAAAGTAAACACAATGTACCTCAATTATTTAATCTGAGAAGAAAATAGAAATGTAAAAATGACCATTTGTAGTTTTAATATACTGTAACTATTTTAATGAACAACAATTTCTTCCAGTATAGCACCGTGACGACAGTTCGGCAAGAAATGTCAACAACAACCATTTGTGTACAGGTTGAACAAACAACATGCATGATAATTAGCGCTTTAAGGCCATATTACTTTAACTAGGCTAGCTGTATCCCCCCCCCCTTCCAGTCTTTATGCTAATCTAGGTTAATTGCCTCTGGGCTCAAGATCCGTAGTTGTCATTCTTTTTACCAGGTGACAGATATCGTGGCTGTCTGAACTTCCTGATATCTCGGAATTGCAACTCAGACGCTGGTGTGGCCGGGTTTTCCGACTTAGTTTTTCTGAAATACTGTCTGAACGACATGACGTTAATGCGACCTTAGTGCACAGACAAAAGGGTGGCATTGACCTCATCTCACACTCGCAAAGGAAGCAAACATGTTGCTGTCTCTTGGATTTGTTTACATCTCTAATCCATATATAAATCATATCCCATCATACAATCATCATCATCACAACACCAAATTAGGGATGAGTGGTGTTCATCCCTCTTGTAGACTTTTGAGTCAAGGAGCACTGAAGCAGCTCTGTAGGTTTGTGGCCGTTTTCTTTCCTTTAGCTTATCATCCATCTGTATCAGTGAGGCCTGAAACTATAACAGCTGCATGATAACCACCTAGTTACACCACATTTCATCAGTTGAGGTTACATCATGATGTTACATGAATATACTCATTCACTTTACATTGGTTAGTTTTGCGGGCATTATAGAATCCTTTGTTGGACGTAAGTATGCTGAATATTTTGCAGTGAATTCCAGCTTTAATATCTAGCGCTACTGAAATCTACATGTCTAATGAGCTCATTCTCCTCTTTTCTTTCCCTGTTCACTATCTTCAAACGTCCATCGCTCTCTCCCTCTTGCTTTCATCTCTCTGTCTCCCTCTGAAGGGGTTGATGGAGAGCTGGTCGAATGTCAGCGGGAACAATTGTTATATCCGGAGGAATTCTTGCCGGAGTGATACTGCTGTGCATTGTAGCAGTGCTCTGTTACTGTAGACTCCAGGTATCACTGTGTGTGTATGAATGCGGACGTGCTTCAGTCATTTGAAAGGGTTATTTTTAAAATTGTAATTTAAATGGAAAAAAAACTCTTTCAATATGTTTTCACTCACTGTTTCATGTGAGCTTGAAAGCAGAATGGGGATTTCTGGCACAACTTCACCTCCTTCCAGGTTCGTAAATCTGTTGCCCCTGGGAAAGATGAACAATTGCACGCTGTTCACACGTTAACTGTGATTTAAGCATTTACAAGTAAGTGAGGTGAAAGTAATGGAGCTAATCTTATTATGCATGTCCACAGCTAATATACTTTTGGGATTTTTCTTTTTACGTTTTCCATTTTTACAAGTGTATTTTTGGTGCTGTTACAGTACATTGGATGATGGTAATTTAGCTTGTAAAGGTATTTGTGTACATCATAAATACTTGTATAAATACTAGGAGTCAAGTAAAAATATATTATTATTTTTACCCAATTAATTCCTAAGGCCTCGTGTATACAAAAATGACACTATCTACTTTTAATTTACATTACTTGTAGACAAAATAGAGTTACTGTCTTGGTGAAAGTTGGTTAGCAGCTTAGTTAGCTTAGCTTTCTCCAAAGTTCAATAATGTGACTACCACCACCTCTAAAGCTCACAGACATGTTTATCTTGTTTGTTTTAATTGGTACACACCAGTGAATTCTGTGTTTTAAATATCTCTTACAGTTTACTGTTTATGCCTGTTACCTGGCAACCTCAGTGTAATGACAAGACTCCACTCTACAGTTACAGCAAGTAACTAATTGCTGTTTCATACATCACTGTTTGTGTATGGATTAAACAAATAAATAAAACAAATATTAGTGAGCTTTGGAGTTGTTGGCAGGTATTTTTTTTAACTTTGGATATTGCCTTGGCGAAAGCAAATAAGCTTAATTCCCACAATGTCAAAGTATTGCTTTAATAGCCTTTGATGTTTATAGTACAGTATGTTTTACAATAAGTACTAAACCGCCAACACCTCTTTCTCAGTCGCTCTCTCTCTCTCCCCTGGTCTCTTCTTTGTCTCCTCTGCAGTATTACTGCTGTAAGAAAAATGATTCTGAGGTGGACATGGGCTCCGTGGTGGGAGCGGACCCGCTCTCTCACTTTCCCTGCAATGCCTGCAACGCGCTCGCCATGGACGGCGCATCTATCACCCCCATGTCTCTGGATCAGCTGGACACGGGTTCTCACCACAACCACTGCCCCACCTGTTCACCGTACACCCTCCGCTCTGGACTCACAGACAACATGCGCAACGGAGGGGAGCGGCTGGGCTTCCACACCTACTACGAGAACCCGTCTGTCTCTCTTCCTCTGTCTGTCAACCCGCAGGGCTCCTCCCCTCTGAGTTACTGCAGTCCCACGGACATGTTTCCTCCCCCACCACGCCCCTACAGCACCCAGGTCTGACTTCAGCTGCACCATGAAGCCACACATTCACACATAAACAGAACCATAGTTACTCAGCCTGACATTTACACATCTAGCACAATGCCCTTTTTGTTTGGGACTAAGTTCAGGTGATGGGGTATGATACAGAACAATTACATGGCACAGATTTCAGACTCATTCATCCATGGGAGTGACCCATAAACTGAGCCCACTCTCTGTGTAGGTAACAAATCCTTGGACCAAACCCATGGGGAGCAGCATACGGCGGCATGAAACAGTGTTTTACCAGCAGGGAAATGGTACAGATCTGAGTACAACCTTTGTGTTACACGAGGCCAAATCACACGTGGTACTAGGTGTGAATGCACATGAACTGATGTCTTTCAAACCACATTTGAAAGTGGTCAGGGACACGTGACCATGCATGTACTATAGTGTGAACACAAAATGTTCCCCTGGCACTCTGAAAGACAGCCAAGTCGATTTTCTTGAGTAGGTGCTAGGGATAGAAAAGATAAGCAATTCTCATAAATTAGCTTATGAAATAAGACATTTCTTCCCATGAAATTTTAACAATTGATGTGTACTGTTTTTGCAATTACATATTTGAACCATAGGAAAATTGCTTGAGTCATGAATTAAATCAAATCAAATAAAACATATTCAACTTATTGAATAATTTCCTAGGAGGTTTTCTGGATGTAACTACGTCATTTAGCATTAATCACAGGAAAAATAGGAATGTCCTTAAAAGAAAAAATCTCTGTTTAAACGCAAATAAATATGTATTGATTATTCATGTATTATTGGTAACTTTATTCTCAATATACAGTCTATTGAATTGTATGCTATGCCTGACATTTTTTGCATGTTCAGCTGATCTTCTAGCACTGGCTAAAACAACTGTGTGGGATACGCTTGCAATGAATTAGCATTTATTAATTGGAAACTGGACACAGTTCCCTAATTTCCCTATAATTAGCACCAAATTACATACGTCTTTTAGGATACTTAGTGGGAAGGTATTAGGACATGATCTGTAAAATATGGACTTACAGCTCTGGAAAAAATTAAGAGAACACTAAATTTTCCAAAGTTCATTTTACTCAAACACAAACCCATAAATAGTAAAACCAGAGAACTGATAAGTTTGCAGTGGTCTCTTAATTTTTTCCAGAGCTGTATATAATAAAGCGTTACCAAGTTTTTTTTTTTTTTTTTTTCTTCCTGCTCCACCTGCTGTGGTTTACAAATGACAAACAGGCACAAAGTTACCTCCATTATATTAGATTAGACATGCCGGGCACTTAAAGGTCAAGCCCATTCTCTGTCAAAAGGCTGAAGCCTACAAATGCGTTAAGTAGAAAAATAAAAGAGGTTATCCTGACATCTCAAGCTGCTTTGCCTTTGTACAGCACCTGAGATAAGATTTTTAATTCCATGCCCAAGGCGGGTTGGGAATAGCCACGGAAATCCTCTTCTCTATATCTGTTTTGTTTTGTTTTTGTTAACATAGAATAAAATGAGAGCTGGGTGGTGACATCTGGAGAATGATTGTGATGGCAGGTGTTAGCTGCAGTCTGTTGTAGCTTGGTCTTTACAGTCTGAGTATATCTGGTTACATGATACAAAGTACCACCAACACCTCTTTAGTTTCTGTTATTCTGCCCTGCATTGTTCCCCCCCCCCCCCCTGTCCCCGCGCTGCTGTTAACGGAAAGTTTCAAACGAAGGAAAGCCCCTCCTCCCCACCCCCTCCAGCTTACTGTACATGAGGGCTAACCGTTTTTTTATTAGGCGATGTTGTTTGCCAACTACAGAAGCTACTAATGGGGCTTAATTATTTTTGACCAGATGTGCATCTTGCAATTATTTAAAGGAGTCTAGTTGTAGTCTGCTAGAGAAGTATGCATTTTGTTTGCTTGTATTTTCACCTCTGAGTAATTGTGATGAAACTAGCCTACTAAAAGGAGGTTGGTTCTGCAGCGTCTTCCATAGAAGTTGATGTATTGAACTTTTTCATGTTTACAGATTGAGGTGGCTGAAAAGAAAGGACGCGTCCTCAGATTTTAGAGATGTTGTGGGCTGAAACAAGATTCTCCATGTGCCATACTTTGTTGATCTTTAAGCTTAGGTTTTGTATCTTACAAGCCATTGTATCTGCTATACAGCTCAGTAACCAGATGCTGTGTTATTCCACAGTATATGCCTGAATCTATATATTTTTAAGGAGTGTTGCTGTGTTTTGTGAGGGATGTCAGGGTTTAAGTGTGTTTTACCGAGTTTGTACCAAATGCTGGGTTTTCCATACTCTTCAATTATCCTTCTTTTTCTTCATATTTATCTTGATTTTTCTCTGTATTTCTGCCAACTATGAAAAGAGGAACACAAATGAGAAAAATATGGAAACGTACATTTGTTATGGGAAATTCACCTTGAAATAGTCCTCAAATTAAAGTAAAATGTGAAAAATGGTTAAAAAAAATGATATTTAGTATAACGGATTAAAGATTATTAGTTAAAAGTCATATAGAAGATACTTATTCAGGTTATTCTCACACCACGTTGTTTCCACTGAGCTGTGAAAAATAAAAATGATGGTGTTAATTTAGATGTCCACTCAGCATTGGTGTGTGTTCACTGCCACATAGCCAACGTTTCAACGAACAAATGTGGTCCCATAGTTTGGTGAAAGGGGTTTAGATTTTGTGCTCACCGGTTCTGTGATGACCACTTTGTTGCACCACAAAGAGCACCATTGCTGTATCAGAACCAACCTGTTATGTTTAAGTTCCTTTTTTCTTGTTCTGACTGTGGAAATGTGTATTTTTCAGATTTTTCTGTATGAATCTAGCGAAAGTTTAGGTATCCCCTGATACAGTGAGGAAAATCCACCAACTTTCACAAAATGTTCCTTTTTTTTCTTTCTTTAATTTCTTTTTAGAAGGAATAAATGTTTATATCTGCCTGGACTTTTTGATCTGTCTTCACTTACAATAACTAACACAGTAGTTGCACAGGATGTTGAAATCACAGTTTCTGGTTAAAAGCGAAATACAGCGGGAATTGTTGAAAAGTCACAGTGGAACACAAGACAAAAACTTGAGTAAAGACAGAAGTGAGAAGTAGCTACGTGTTGAAGCTCAGAGAAAGGGAAGTGAAACTGGGAAAGAAATTAAACTGATCTGTCATCTGGAAAAAGAAGGCCAACGATTTGTCAGATTTCAGGAAATTAAGAGAAACTGCACTTGTGGCATAGAAGTAACACAGAATATGAGGAGAAACAGTGCGTGTCATTTACGGGCGGAGGTGATGAATCCTCTTTTGTTATTATGCATTCGTGCTTTGGTATTCTATCGCTTTACCAGTCAGACCCGTTTGCGCTCCTGTATTGCGGCTCAGCCCATGACAATAATAGACAGACGGGCCTGTGTCATGCAACCACCCCGGGGTGACATACCACATCATTTACTCCTTCCTGACATCAGCAGTGTTTAGCTGACAGTCTGGCAGGTTCACGCAGCTTCTGTGCCGGATCGTGTAACAGTGTGAACAAAAGGAATAGAGGAAAATGGATGAAAATCAAAGTGTATGATAAAATAAATAATTTTATTATCCACAAATAAATCAGAATCAACCAGGTGACTAGATTTGTTTGCGAGGTGAGGATCGTACACGGGTGTGTGAAAGATTTTTTTTTACAGCTATGTTTACTTTAAAAGAAACGCACAGATCAGATTCACATCAACACACGTCCTAGAGGTAATTGTCCTTCTGTTAGCGAACCCCCCCCCCCATAACCCCAGCTTAACTGCAAACTGGGGTGGGGGGGCGAGCTAATAAGAACACTGGGTGTGTCTAAGGCTGTTGTTCTTTCTCACACACACACTGTCACGTCCCATATGAGCCCAGACACCTGTAACACGCGCTCCTTCAGTGTGTCTACGCTTTGCCTGCCAGGAGTTTCTCTCTCTGTTATTCACCTTTGGACCACAAGCAGAGTTTCATTGCGTCTGGACTACTTGGACTTTGTCCCGATATTTCCTGTTCATTCTCAAGTTAAAAACAAGACGACTGCATCTTTTTGAACTCGCTTTACGTCTCTGATTCACTCGAGATCCTGTTGTCGTTCCAGCCTGACAGTGTGTCCTCTGGGATTTTGGCTAATTTCTCTGATTTGAAATTGGAAGCTTCACCTGCAAAGGCGGTGATTGTTTGTGGGGTTTTTTGCCAGTGTTAGCATATTTAGGTAAGATGATGGAGGAGACGTCCATGACGATGTCGTATGATGCCCTCGTTATGGACCAGATGAGCGAAGAGGAGATCCTGGCCTGTCTGGTGGATGAAGCGGGACCTAAATTCACAGTAAGACTCACTGTTGCATGGATGCATTCAGTTACATAAGATTCCACTCACTGTGCAGTCAGTTTTAGAGCACCGCAGCTAATATCAACAGCTAAATCACAAACTAACCATTAATTAGATCTAAAACCATTGCCTGATTCTAGTATTGGTAAGAGGACTCTTTCACTTTGGCATTAATGTAAAGCACCTAAAATCTTGCAGATCGAAAACATCTTTGCTCATTATCATATTGTGCATTTCTGAAGTTAATATGACACAAAACACACTCCCCTGCATGACAAATATGTGATATCAGATAGAAGGAAATTCATTCTGATTGCTCATTTTAGATATTTGAGATGTGGAAATTGCCATATCAGGCTTTAAAAGAATCCTCCCCTCCACTATTATTCTCCCCATGTGCTCAGCTCTATCTTATCTCTGTCTTATCCCTATCATGATCTCTCTTTTGGGGCCTGTTCTCGATTCGTCGCGCTCCCGCAGCATGCGGCGCCCAGATCTGTTTGGAGGAGATTGCTTTCTTCGGTACATTCAAATATGACATTACTGTATTAGCCTTGACTCTCTCCCCTCAGGTCCCAACGAAGAAAGCTAAACGGATGGAAAGCCGTCTTCAAATAATGGACGATGAAGAAGACCGCTTGGACAATTCCCTGGTCAGAAATCTTTCACTCCCTCCAGAAACAAAAAGATTGAAATCACTCCACCTTCTGTATTTCACCCGCAACTTTATCCAATCACTGCTGCATCTTTGAGGCAATAAAGCACATTTCTGAAAGATACAATTTCTTTTTCTGTCTCGCTTCTAAAAATTACTTGATTTACCACATTTGAGGACTGTGCAGCAGATGCCGTGTGCTACAGACCCTGACAGATTCTCTCTGTCTTTTGCAGAAGGAGAACTGTCGGCTTCAGCAGGTCAGCCTCCGTCTGGAGCAGGAGAACGATGACCTTGCCCACAGACTGATCACCAGCAAGGTCTACCTGAGGAATGCCCTGGACAAGGTACAATTATCTACTGCCCTTCGTAAAAAGGGCACAAGGGTTTGATTTAAAAATCCAAACTCACCTGCCGAAGGCCTCAGAAACTCTAAAATATGCAGGAGCCTCTCAGGAGATGACCAAATATCATGTTTTGATTAATTCATACAAAGTCAAATGTTCGCGTCAGGCAGAGGACAGAGTGGACGAACTCACCAAAGAGCTTCTACAGACCAGACATCGACTGCAGTCTACAGAAGAGGAGAAGAAAGTTAAAGAGGAAGAAGCTGCAGTGGTGAGAGGTTTCACATATCTGACGACTTTACAATACCTCACAATCATTGTAGGTTTAATGTAATCGCTGACATGCACGACTGAAGGATTTCTTCTCTTCTTATAGTTGAAGGAAGTGTTTCGAAGAGAGGTGGAGAAAGCTGAGCAGGTTATCACGAGGTCGTCGGGTATCATTGCAGACTACAAACAGGTACGGAGAATCGGTGAATGGAATATAAAATAAAGAATGCAGTGATGCAGAACAATGTTGATGCTCTTCTCGTCTGCTCAGATCTGCTCTCAGCTGACAAACCGTCTGCAGAGGCAGCAGGCCGCCCACAGAGAAGAGTTAGATTCACTCAAGGTGAGATTAGCGCTCTTCCTGTGCTGTCCTCCCTCCATACTTTTATCTCTCCTTCTGCCTCTGTCACGCGTCATCTTCAACACCATGTTGTAGGAAATCACTTTACAACCCTTTCTTAAAGATCTGCTCACCCCACGTGACGGTGGGGTTGTTTTACATTGCTTGATGTCCTATATGGGGCAGAAAAGTCTTCATCGTGCATTATATTCGGCCTGTTGCTCTCATTCTCCACCTTTGCAGAGCACAGTGAAGGCTTGCTCACGCTGTCAACACGACGTAGAATCGGACGAACAATCCGCCTCAGCTCAGGACGCAGCAGCGATAGAGGGCTGTGGAATGAGACAACTGAATCAGGGTGACGACAACAAAGGTCCCACAAAGGCAGAGCAGAGGAGAGATGACCAGGAGAAGGAGTTCCGCAAGGCCCAGATCACGGAGCTGAAACAGGAGTTGGCCCAGACCAAACTCCAGATGGTGGAGGCCAAGTGCAAGATCCAGGTGAGACCAGACCATCAAACCATCACACATCACGTTTAAATATTGTCACTTTAATAGTGACAAGAATGTTAATGAAACTGTAAATGAAACACAGGGAGCAAAACTATAAAAAAAAAATTAAAAAAATTCCTATTCCTTAATCCAATCTACCTGCTCAACTTTACTTCAGTAATGAGAGATCAACGACAAATGTTCAGTGAGGTGAGAAAGACTTTGGCATTTAGACCCCATCGATGTGAAGCATCCTCATTAAATGTGGGCCCATGTGAAGATAGGAAGTAGGACAGGATTCCCTGGAGTCTAGACGCTGGCGGTGAAAGAACCGCATCCAAGGACTGACTCTCTTGACGCACATGATTACTTTTGGTGCTAAATTTAAGTGCTCGAAAAATACATTCAAATTGTTTTTCACTATTTTAAAATGTATTATTCATGTAAAAAAACTAAACAGTATACCATTATTACATCATTTAAAACTATGCTTTGATTACTTTACCTACAATTAAGTGGATTTTCTTAATATTGTTAGTAAGTATACTTATTGGATTGCCTTAAGGAATTCATTTTTGTTCGTCTTTCAGTGCAATATGACATGATTTGAATGAACAGTACGGTTGCACAAATATGGACTGAAATGAAATGAACTTGTTGTAAAGTTCACATCCGCCTGTTTTCTCCTCCTACAGGACCTGGAGCACCAGAGAGGAATCCTGGCCAAAAACCTCCAGGACGCAAAGAACAGCTGGATCAGCAAGGCCTTCACCTCCCTGCGGCCCTCCAAAGGGAGGATTTCACAGTATTAGCGTGCCCACAGATGGAGCTCCCACGGTGGGTTGGAACCGCCACGGTGGCTCCCTCTCTGGATGGAGTGCCAAGAAGCTGTCATAGACAGTCAGAGACAATCGTGAGGATGTCTGATAGCTTGGACTGTGAATGTGCAGATCACATACAATTAGACACAGTAAAAGGATCAGACCTGGATCGATGTATTAATTCACACTGTTGTAAATTCAATACTGTAGCTGCTATTTCTTGTTGTGTGCACTAGAGGGCAGTCTAGAGCACAGGAGAGTACCTAAGAGCACACAAAGGTGTTGTCAGACATGTATTCTCTTGCCTGATCATCAGTGTGTACAGTAGTTGGAACGTGGTGATATTTAATATATTATATTTTATATTGTCAAATCCATGAGTCGTGTGGATTTTTGTTTGGTATGTAATTATTTTATTTGTAAACAGTTTAAAAACAGCATTAAAGCAAGTATGACAGTAACTTGTGATGTATGATTAGGGAAACCTGATGAGACGTTAAGCAGTATCGTAAAACGGGTCTTTCTCAAGTAGGTTTTCCTCTGATACCACATTTCTTGTTCCTCCTACACCACATTTCTTGTTCCTCTTTCGCCACTTTTAAAGCGCAGATCAGCTGCTGCTCAGACACGCAGACAGAGAAGAGTCGTCAGCAGACTATTGTGCAATTTACCTCTGAACTTTGACATGCAGAATAGGGTAGACCGTTAGAGAAAGGAACAGAGCAAAGAACAAGGAATAGAATAGAGTAGTAAATATCTTGTATAAGTGAGGGGTCAACTACAATATTTACAGAGCTATTTAGAGAAACTACGCTCTTAATAATTCCTCCTGCCTGAAACACTGATGGCTGCGATGGTTGGCAGTGTGTGCGTCGCTGTAACTCTCCTCATGTGTGTTCTCGGGGGCCAAGCACTGGATCTGCTGAAGGCGACAGCAACATCAGGGTGTAAGTACTAGTCTGAGTGGAAATACGCTCGCAGCTTATAGTTTTGTGGTGCTGCCATGACATTTAATCAAGGATTATTCTTTTATAATAATTTAACATGTCAGAAAGGCTTTGCTGTTTGTGTTTAAGGCTCCTGTCATTGTGTTTATCTTCCTGCGCTTTTGGATTGTGCTTGAAAAGTGCTCGATTAGTAAATAATGATTTTATTGAGAAATAACTTTCAAAATGATGATAATCTCTCTGTTATGCTGCTATTACACACTGAAAATCTGTTTAGATGTTCTTAGCTACCTGCCAGGAGTGTTTGTAGAGTCATTTTGTTTGCATCGTGCCATTATTTTGTGTTATTTTTGCCTTTTTTCTTGAGATAGTTTAATTTTTTACTTTGCTGATTTTATGGGTTTCCCCTCTCACACTGTAAAGACTTCCTGTATTAGGTAACATTAATATATCATTGACTTAGCCTCATAAGTGACAAGCAAACAAGAAGGCAAAAGGGAATTAAACAAATAAGAACAATAAACACAATTAGGCAAGGATCTAATTCTAAAACAGCCTTATATAGAAGCAATACAAACAATTATCTGCTCTGCACTGTTACACATTAAGTGTAATTTATTTTCTCCCTCAGATCCTCCCCCCACTCCCAGAGTCCATTGCTGGTGTCCGAGCTATCCAAACAGGACTCTTTGCTCCTGGCTTGAACCTTTTCCCCCACCAATGCACTACGTTGCCACCTACAGGTAAATCTGACAAAGATGGCTGCTGCTGACCCACAGCACTGACACCTTTTAGTAAAGACTCCAGTTGTCAAGTGTCATTAAGGAGCTCATTTACATGCATGTAACTGTGTTTGTGTGTTTGTCAGCGAGAGACACAGACAGCCGGTCACCAAGCAGCATCGTCTCGTCCCAACCGGCTCTTCATCCTCTGCTCTGATATCAGCACCGTCATCCTCATCTGAACGGGTACTTATACTGTAAACTGTCCTGTACTGTACTGTTATCTCCAGCTGAAGGGACGGTTTCCAAAACTCACTCAATCTGATTTTAGTCTACATGAAACCGAGGACACACATCAGTCATGATTGTAGTGAATATTGGATTAGATAGTGGATTCACTGAGTTTTGGAAACAACCCGCGTTTCCTGTTTTAGCTGTAACAGACCACAGACCAGTTTCAAGTTTGTCTCGAGAGTCTGAGGTGAACAGTGTGTCATGCTTGGTTGCTAGCAATTATGCATTGATTATGGTGAGAATTCTCCTCAGCATCCATCCTGCACATATCTCTATTTTATTGTATGTTTTTGCTCTTGTGTTTAAATTTTTCAAATAAATCCAAAATTCAATGTGCAAAAATTATCAAAATATTTTTATTTTCTCAGGGTTTTTTTAATGGAAACTTATATACTGAATAAGATAATATAATAATAATATATGTAAAATATGTTTTAAAAAGCTACAAACAATATATATTACCTAGCATCACATATTATCCCGTATCTTTTTTTTCTTTTACTTCTAGCTCTGGCACTGCCACCTGCCCAACCTGAAGCTTCTCACCAACTACATCATCAATGTCACAGCAGTTTATTCTGGTGGAAGCAGCTCCCATCTATCAAGTTTCATGCTGGAGGATATTGGTGAGAACTGAAATTATAAATAATCCAATTTCAAAAGTTAGAGAAAGTGATGAATGTATGATGTGATTGAAAATTGAGCGTCAGTTTAGTTTGATATGATAATGTAGTGCATACTGTAAAGACTCTTGTTTATATTTAAAATTCCTTTCTTTGTCTGTATTTCTGTCTGTAGTGAAACCAGATACTCCCGTAGACATCCGGGTTTCCCCTCATAACATCAGAAACCTATTGGTGGAATGGTCTCCTCCCCCTACTTGGGCTAACCTGGACATCCTCCCCCTGAAATACCAGATAATGTACAAGTGGGAAAACAGGGGCACCCCAAAGTCTGTCAGTGTAAGAATAATCAAAACTCACCGGGTGAAAGTGCAGCAACAACAGCAACATGATTTAAAAACTCTACGTTTCACACATACACAGTTACCACATGTGGAAGTTTGAAATTACCTAAAACCTTCAGGCAACCTTGAAAACATTTCAGAAAGTCCTTTCATCTGTGGAAATCCTTCTCTTTTCAATGAAACTAAGTTATAGTGTTTTTTATTTGTATTTAATTTAAAAACAAATTATCTATCACATTTTACTATCATTTAGAACATTACAATGTCTAATTATGCGGAAGTAGCTTTTCTGTTTGGTGTTATATGTAAATATATACATAATAATAAAAGTAACCTAAAGTTATAGTGTTTAGAATACATTTTTTTTAAATTGGCACGTTGATTGAAACAAGGTTTGTCTCCTCATATAAATCATACACTACACTCATGTGTTAAAGGATTAGTTCAACATTTTGGGAAATACGCTTTATCAATTTAGACATGTTGGTAGGATTTTAATTTAATCTTTAAACAGAGCCAGGCTAACTGTTTCCCTCATGTTTCCACTCTTTCCGCTAAGCTAACAAACTATTGGCTGTAGCTTCACATTTAAAGGACAGAGCGGTATCAATCTTCTCGTCTATCTCTCAGCAAGAAATCGAAAAACCGTTTACTTCTCAAAATGTCAACTTTAACAATCAGATCATTCACGTAGTTATTGTGTTGTATTTTGAAACTCCACATGTTAAATTAATATAGATCATTTAAAAACAATATTTATATATTTCTTGTCCTCCAGCTGGGTCCATTTGAGAGCACCAGGGTTGAGCTGAAGGGGCTGACACCGGGAAGGGCCTACCTGTTCCAGGTGTGCGCGAAGGAACTACTGGGTCTGGGCAAGTGCAGCGACTGGAGCTTGCCTGTAAAAGTCACCATACCAAGATCTAAACTGTAGAGGCTCCCTCTTCCTGTTTCATGTACCCCTCTCCTTTTAAGATAGCAATGATGCAAAGCTGAAGAACCATTGTTTTAGCCGCACAAGCAGTGCAAACAACAGTAATTAATATTTTGTTTTATTTATAAAGGGTTAAATGGATATTATCTGTACAGTGTACAATCGCCATTTCTATTTTTTGTAATACTGTTGGTTTGCGTTGGTGGAGTCGTTTGGAGCAACTGATAATATAGTAACCATACTGACCCGTTGTGACCCCTTTAACACACATTTGACAATTTTTTTAATCATTGTATGGCAGCTCCCTCTCTGTGTGAAAAGCTGAATAAAAACAAAGGCATTTGTATTGAATCCGCAGACCTGTCATTCAACGACATCCACCACGAGTGGGGTGACAAACTCAGAGTGTCTGACACCCAGAGTGCAGGATGGTGGTTTGGGGAGGTGCAGGTGAAACTTCTCTGGGCTGTACGTGCCAGGCCCAGGAATAGCAGAGGAATAACTAGGCCTTTTAGTCCGACTCTGCATGGAGAAGGAGGGCTGCCGCTGGCGGTAAATGTCTGGGTTGATGCTGTTGTATTTTGCCGGCCCGGGGCTCATGGAGAGGTCTTCGGAGGGAGCGCCGACCTTCCTCCGGCCTATGAAGCTATAGCTGGCACTGGAGGGTTTATTAGGAACCTGGCTGCCCAGCAGATTGGGAAGACAGTAGCTGGAGTGAAGAAAACAATGTATTATGTTTGAACTTCAGAGACCTTTCGTTTCAGCAAAGCCCCATTCACTCCTACTAAAGATTGAAATCTTTACTAACATGCACATTCATCATAATGTCATCTCACTGATGTGCTTTTAATGGTTTTGGACAACAATAGAGCTCTATGGCACAGAAGGGAAAACAGCTTTGTCAGGCTTTGGCTGCACAGACAGTTTCATCCTTTAATCTCTCCGTCCTGCTGCATTCACCTGTTGGGTGCTGGTACAGCATCCACCGAGCGGTACCGGGTACGGGTGCCGATGGTGTAGGATGGTGGTCTCTGGTGAGCATTGAGAGGTGGAGCCTTCTCTGGGCTGTAGGCCCCCGGCCCTGGAGTCTGGAACAGCTCACCTATGAACAGAAATTGGTTTGGTTTCTTGTCTTTATCACCTTTATTAAATTGGAAATACATTTCTGCACACCTGAATGTGTGACAGGTGTGTCGGAGGAAAGTGTTCTCTAATCCTCTTCTAATCTTTTGATTGGAGTTCAAGGTGTTTCATTCACCAATTGAACTCCTTTCTGTGGTCCACTGATTGGATTATTTGCCTAGCATCTATGTAAATATATGGAACTCTTCTGAAGCTTCCACATAAACCAGGTGAAGGTTGAGCAGACTGAAATGCTGTAAATAAATAAATATACTAGGGGTAACCGAGACATTTTGTTTTCATTTTTATCACCTTTTTTCCCTGTGCGCCTTGCTCTGCCCAACATGGAGTAGGAGGGGGTCTCCGTCCGGCCAAACCGGGTGATCTTGGCGTCAATATGGTACCTTGGTCCTGGGCTGGAGTCCACAGAGACCACTGCAGAAAACACAATGCACAAACGATCATCCAAAGACACCTTTAGACATTAAGGATCCCTGTGAGTAAAAACCAGCACACTGCAACTCACTGGCACTGCTCATGCGGCTGTGGAAGGTGTAGGCAGGGCTGCTGGGCTTGGTGTAGTCATGGTTGATGTATCCAACTGTAGGGGGCAGAGCATAGCGTCCCGGGCCCGGGCCTGACGACGAGGGGAGAAGGAGGAGGAGGATAATGAAAATGATGCAACAGATTTGGCTCAGAGCAGCGAGTATAGCACACCCACCGCTCTGCTGGCTCGGGCTGCATTGTCTCTGATGGTTTCCATATGGAGCTCTTTGACTTATTTTCTATGGTTATGCATTTTAACGTTCTTCCTCTGATTGTTTGGGAATGGATTCTAAACAAAGTAGAAATCTCAAACAAGTGTGGAGCAATGGCTGTGGCCTATAATGCTGTGAGAGATTTCATAGCAGAAACAGTTCAGCTGTAATATAGTCCATGTGGGTACACACACACACACACACACAGGCACACAGATTCCTTAAACTGACCTCTTTCTCTAGCAGAGATTATCGGCCGTTTCTTCACCACCTCCTGCATACTTCTGCTTCTGTCCTCTTCTCTTCCTCTTTGGGTCCTCTGTGACTTCAGACACTTCCTTTTCTTTTCTCTGTGTGGCTTTCCAGGTGAGCCGTGGCCTCCTGAGCTGAATTATACATGACCATGAGGTGAAGAAACCCTATCTTGACCGAGGCCCTGGTTACAACCTGCTCTCCACCTCCCCTTGGGACAAAATGTTTTCACAACCAGCATCAGAAAGTTGCTAAAAAGAGGACAACTGGTGATTATTTGGGCCAGAGATGTTTTAGACGTGGCCTTTAAAGTTAAACAAAGGACAAAATCGGCACTGAAGATGCTTCTGTACATCTAATCGTGCATTTGGCGTGTAGATTCAGGGAAACTTAACAGTTTTTTTTTAAAGCACAGCAATAATAATCATGTCAGTAACTGTAATTGAATTCATTTGTCATTCTATTCCGAGGCATTAGGTTACTACAACTGAACTGCAGCATGTGTGGAGAACCGCTCGATCACAGTATGTATGCTGTAACTAATCGCATCTCAGTACACGTTATTAAAAATGAAGGGAGTTACACTGACCTTCTGTTGCAAGTGGATTTTTTGACACCCTCAACGTTACTGCAGTGAAAACCGTCGACCGTTACGCAGTAAATATATTTTAGATCAGTGCAAGATCTCTAAAATATTCATTACATTTGTCTAAATTTAAGGTGATGTAACAGCATGTCAAATGGCTTCTTACAGGAAGGAAAACTAAACAACAACAAGCAATACTGAAAAAACCCAGGGATGTTTCTGCTATCAGTCAGAGTTAAAAGCCAGAATGTATCCACACTCAGTCGTGGAAAGTAACTACTCTAATTACATTTACTCATGCGTTTCTCTCACACTCCCCAAGACCCTCCCCAGCATTATTAATATTTTCTTTGGACTCTCCCCTTGACTGCCATACCCTGCTAGCTTAGCACACAGGCAGCATCTGTGGCAGGAAAGCCCCGATGGGAATTAACGTTTAGCAAAAGCAAAGATGTTTGCCTTCTCACGTTTGTGAGAAATTCAGGTAGAAATTCGCCCTCTTGCTCTTCCATTCTACTAATTCTATCTCTGAACGCAGAGGTAACTAAAGTCTTTAGAGCAGAGCCATGACCAAGTTAAACCCCACACTGGTTAAATATTAAGCACCAGTGACACCGAGTGGTCACGGGGTCAGTAATAGGACGCTGCTGGGTCACAGGAACCCACTATGCTGGCGGACACTGACAGGAAACACAACCTCTTTAGTTGCCCTGATAAACAGCGACACAACGCAGCAGGCAGTGTGAGCTGTGTTCAAAGACGTAACTCATTGTTGTGGGACTCGGATGAGATGCAGCCTGGATTCATTAGGGAAAGTATTTGTCAAAGTTGTCAGCTTTTTATTGGCCTCTCCAAAGTTATGTTTTCCTTCCTGACTGTCTGCTTTTCTTCAGGAGCTCATTCACGGAGCTTGATGAGAAGTGTTGGAAAGGCCACCGACCAAGGAAGAACTAATTAGATTTAGATGCAGAGACTGCCACCAAGTGGGCAGCGTTTTGATGCTTGCAATTCTTGCTCAGACACCAGACCTGTTTCCATCTACACACGTTTCCTGCCATTGAGGATGTTTTGCAAAAAAAAAAAAGTACACTTTTTTGCCAAACAAATTCTTTCCCGATTTTCTATGTTTGCTAAAATATTGTAAGCTTGGCCTAAATTGCCATGATTCTTAAACACATTTGGTAACTGTGACCAAATTTAGATGGCATGTGCAAGACCATGAAAGTGTGCAAAATATATCCCTGAACTGGAGTTTGGGTGTGTGTCAAGATTTTTGGCACAATTTCACCTACTTCTAAGATGCATGGAGAAGGGAAAACAGGTAGAATAATGGCCCTGATGAGATGAAACGCATTGGTCTCACAATAAGGTGGTTCTTTACATTATGGTAAGTGTTGCTGAAGGTTTGACCTATTCTACATAAATTAGCATGTTTATCGCTATGTGCACTTTGAAACAGATGGATCCAGCCGCGGATTAAAAACTTCTAAACATTTTTGAGTATTAAAATTGTAAAATTAGGTCGTGGTCCCATGACTTGGAGGTTGAGATGCTGACCAGGAGTCACCTATGTTATGCCTTCTCTTTCCCCTTGTTTCAGGTCATCTCTAATAAAGGCATACAAATTGACAAAATGAAATAACAGAGCCTTGGTGGAGCCCTGAGTTCTGGTTTAGTCTTAGACTGGTTGCGCTCACTCTGCCATTTGATTTTGACTGTCAAAGTGTGCAAAACACCACAGAGCAACAGGAACTATCAGGGAAGAACAAGCATAAGTGGAAAAAGTATCAAGATCACTACTGATATGTATGGACACTTGTATGGCCTTTATAGGGATGATATCTTTGAGTATAAAAGATGAAACGTTTTCCTACATTATAACATTGATTTAAGTGAACTTTGTCGTCATGGCTAAATGTAGAATCAAATTATTAACACTAGTTAAAGGGTTAATACAGAATACGTAAGGCAGCAAATTACCGACTACAGGTTCTTGTTTTCATCTGCAACTGAAAGTATTGCTCTAATTCACATGCATTCTGCTTATTCTGGGGATGATATGGGATGAAATGTGATTCTATATTCATATTGTGTCATTTTCTTGTCCGTATAAATTACGGTTTGGAAATATTTCAGTTCAGACGATCTATCACTGCAGAAAATATGTTGAGTAGTAGGTCCTACTCTGTGCAGCAATAGGAAAAATGGATCTTAAAAGATAACAGGAGGCGCAGAGGGGTGTTTATCACTGTGTCTGCTTTGCCGCTGTAGTGTGCACACAACTCATTTCCAAACCGCGTGTTTCTGACGACATTTTTATAGGACAACATTAGACGTCGATAACAACTTCAGTCATTGATATTTCTTTACTAACTAAACATAACTTAAGAAATAAAACATAACTTTATACAGTTTTAAATATGCTGGTACAATTCAGTACAAAAATAAAGGCAGTGAAACGTCTCCATACACAAACATGTCATCAGTCACATACTGTCGCTCAGAAACACATGAATGCTGGGTGAACCAGTTTGGCACGTTATCCACTTATATAACAAAGCATGACTTACAAATACTGAATGATAGTTTGTTACTTTTTCTTTTTTACATCAGGACCACAGTGAAAGCTTTGATTTGGAGTATCCATGGACGCTGAACAGCCACTAGATGGTGCTTTGGATCCACAGGTGATACTCAAAAAAAAAAAAAAAAAAAGGTTACAGAATACTTTTAGACGCTCGCTTCTAGTTTGTCTGAATCTGTTTTTGAACACCTTTGCGCACATTAAGAGCAGGTATATGTCCGACGTCTTTACTGACGCCTGAGTTGTTCGTGCTACAGTCTGCATGGTCTCTTTCTAATGATGATACCAGGATGTGCCTGGCAAGTCCGCCCTCCCAGTTGCACCTTTTCGGACCCAAAAAAAACCCCAAAAAGTGCTCATGTCGACTGGAAAAGATGCATAAACGAAGAAAATCCCACAGTTTCTCGTTGGATGTCCTCTAACGGCCACGGCTGGTATTCGCACAAAATGCCCAGAGCAAAATGTCTTATAATTCCCATATAAGAATACAATCTCTCTTTCTCATACACACAGACAAAAGCGCACTCACTCGTTCTTCCATCGACTTGTTTTCTGCTTGTAAAGGCAGCATGTGCTAGGATTTATCCCCTTGGAGAACCTAAATTAAAAGACAAAACCGGTTACAAATCAGCTTTTCTAAAACAGACTGTTCTTACTTTGAGTGTGTTTATCCGTTTGTGCGGCACATGTCTGCGCGCATGTCTGTGATTAGACTTGACTACAAATGTGCGTCCCTGCATTAGTGATGCTTACCTACCTGGTTGCGAGCTTTGTGGGATTTCTGCATCAGCACTCTCCACCGGTCGTACAGCTTCATGGACATGCTGCTGCAGCCGTAGGCGTGTTTCCGCACCCAGCAGAAGAACTGCTTCAGCTCCCTGCGTAGGGTGGAGTTGGAGTCTCTGCTGGACTTTGAGTCACAGGAGCCCGACATCAACCGCTCTACATGACGGGAAGAGGAGGAGGGAGAGAATGAGGCCGGAGTGAGACTCTTGCAGCTGCTTGAGGTGAAGCTAGTTTTAATTTCTTTATATTAATTTGGATGATAGTCCAGTGGCTCCCGTGCTTTGGAGCCCTTCCAGACGGTGACAACATTAATTTAAGGGGTCGCACGAGGGTTAATGGGGTCGGAAAGGAGAAAAAACAAAGTTCTGCTACAAAATCGACATTTTTTCCAATAACAATGTGTCAAACGACAATGTGAAAACAGTGTGTAATGTGAAAAGGGCTCGCTCGTAGTGATGACCCTAATTTGAATTATCACCTGAATCTGCAGCTCGCTCGGCTTTACGGAGCTTTTATAGCAAGTTTCAGCTCGTTGCTACAAATCTGGCTGTTCACTGTTTTGGTTCAGTCTCACCGCTCTCATAGCATCGTTTTTGGCCACAGCAGGCAGCTGTTATCAGTGAAAGAGCTTTAAAATCATACTGTACGATTCCTGCTCAGCACCAGACAGCAGCCAGACAAAGTTAGCGGCTGCCTGGTGAACACAGTGCAGCATCTAGCAGCTAAAGAGCCAGACATTTCCCTCAAGATTTTTGAGGCCAAAACCAGCTAAAATAGAGTGAATATTAGATTGTATGTTCATCAGGTGGACACAAACACGACTCCAAATGAATGCTAATGATGCTGCTGGATAAACAGCTGTAAACAATGAAAGTTCACCATATCGACTGAAAGGAGTGTCAATGTTGGCCAATAAAACAGTTATTGCAGGTTTAAATGCACTTAGTTACAGCAAAGTAAAGGAGAAGAAGAAGTGTGACATTTCTCTGGGTTAGTAGTATCCTGCCTGTGTAGAGCCATAAAAACTTCAGACTGATCAGTCTGGTACTTTTGCCAAAATCCCCGGCTTTCATGGGAAGTTGTGGGAAACCCTTAAAAGGAAGGTTTTTTTTTACAACCCATGTTTTGTTTTCTTAGTCGTGACCATCATTCCTGTCAGTTATGACAACATTTTACGCATCAATTTCATTGTTAAGTCTGCGGCAGCAACAACCACAGGTAGCCACAGTCTCCTTTATTGATCTATCAGTTCTTTGTAAAGACCTTTGTGTTGCAACAAAAACATTACATAATCAATGTCTGGTTTGATTTTGTAATGGTCACCATGGCGATAATTTGATTTGGCTTGTCTATGTTTTTTTATTTGATATGAGTGGGTTTAACTGGCGCATCTTCCATAAATAAAACTGCCGATACAATACAAAACATGCTGAAAGGAAAGTAAAAAAATAAAAAACAGAACCATCTTCTTCTTCTATGAGGTTGCCAGTTTCCAGCAGCAGGAGGGAACTGCGGGACACGTAGTACACCATGATATGAAACAAATCTTAATGGTACAAATTGCCTCTTAAAATGGACCAAAAGGCTCTCAAAACCTGTGATCAAGAGCAAAGAAAAAAGCCAAAATTGACTGTGTGTGTGTTTGAGTGTGCACTCACCGCTGTGGGGTGTGGATGCAGCAGTGGGATGGCTCCACTCGCTCCAGATCCCAGCTTTGCGAGAGCCGTAGATGCCCACGGGGTTACAGCGAACCTGGAAAAAAACACGACATCATGACCACGGACTAAATCTGAAGTACACTTACATACACGTCAACACATGTACACTCACACACACACACACACACACAACCACACCATACCTGGACAAAATACACTGTTCCAGGTCTCAGTCCAGCCAGTCGACAAGATGTCTGATTCCCAACATCATCCATCACCTACGTGAAGAAAAAAAAAAGAAGAGAAGAGCTGAGTGCTGGAGGTCTGACCACAGTATTAAATACCAGTGGGCATAAACTAAAACACCGGGCAACACAGGGCAGAATCAAGATGTAGAACACGCAACCGCAAACCATGTACAGACCTAAACATGCATGCACACCACATTGTTTAGTGACTCCTGATCAGCATGTTTATGAAAATATTTTCATGCCTGCTGGGTAGAATCTGCTCTCTATTACTTATTACAGAGCTGGATATGCTGGGAAACACACTCAGGAGCGTGACCAGGTACTCATACAAACAAACAGGCAGACAGACAGAAAAATAAAGACTCGCAAATAGATCGAGAGAACGAAACGGCCACACACCGCACTTAATAATGTTCTCTAATAGTCCCCACTTTCTTTCTGGCACTGAGTCTGTAAACACTGTAAACAGAACATGGAAATTACAGGCATCAGAGGGCTAATGATGTGACGTGGGGAAGCCAAATCGCAGAGCGTCTTTACAGCCATATTGAAGACATTAGCAGCTGAGATGTATCCCTCCATTCCTCAGCATGACCTCATGATTAGGGCCGGTTCAGAGGGAAACAGCGTTTTGTTTTCACCACCAAGCCCTTAAAGCCAATTTAAGGATTTAAGTCTCCTCTCTCCTCCTTCGCAGCGGCCTCATCCCTCCACCGCCGCCTCGCTCCACTCCCCTTCTTTTCTTTTTCCACTTTGCGAGCAAAGACTTGCTTATATTACATCTGTGTAATTCCCCTTTAATTACTGGAGAATCTTCACTCGTACCCAGAGGACTCAAATGAATCCTGGGAAGCACCATCTGCACGGCTGAAGGTTTCACACTGTATTTTTCATTCATTAAAAAGTTTGAACAGAGGTATACACAGTGGCTCTGGCCTGTGTTTTCTCTCCTGATCAAAACCCAACTTCTAGATTTATGACTGATGAAAGTTTCTGAACGGCCCAACTATTAACTCATCTGGCAGAGGAGCCCTCAATCAGACTAGATTAGAGGTGATTACAGCATTAGGATGAGAAACAGCTGGGACAGCGCTGCGGTGATGTACCTGTTTGTGTGGCAGAGACAACGAGAACAGATTTATGTCCTTATAATGGTACGTCTTTGTCCTTTACCTTCCAGTCTTGGCTGTCCTCCAGTCTGTAGCGGATCTGGTATTTGGCCTGAAACAGGAAGTCCTTGAGAGCGGGTGGCGCCTCCCAGCGAACACTCAGCTGGTCCTCTAACTGGCCGACACGACTCACGGTCACACCTGACGGAGGGTCCGTGGTCACTGGAGGAAGAGGTGATGGAGGAGGTTACTTAGTAAGAAGATCTCATCAAGAGGTGAAACGATGAAAATATATGAAAAGCAACTGGTTCCCACTTCTCAAATATGAATATTCACTGAGTTTCTTAGTCTTCTGCGAGAGTAAACATAATATCTTTGGGGTTTTGACTGTTGGTGTGGCAAAATACGCAATTTGAGTAGATCACCTTGGGATCTAGGAACATATAATGGGCATTTATTTCACTATTTTCTAACATTTTATGGACCAAAGGATTAATCAAGAAAATGATTGTAAGTTGCAGCCTTACTCCCATCACATCCACTGCTAACAGGTCAGGCCCAGAATGCATCCATACAGGCCTGTAACATCCCAACAATCACCTCAGTACGAGGACACTGAGTGCAGATCAGCGACATAAGGACCGCAACTAACGATTCTTTTATATTATCGATTAATGTGCAGATTGTTTTCCTGGTTCATTTATTAATTTGTCTATAAAATAGTCCAAGATGATGCCATCAAATGTCTTGTACCGTCTGACCAGCAGAGCGAGGGTGAGAGTCGGTGTGATGGAAAACCGAAACGATGAGCTGAAAGATGCAATAACTGCGGGAAGCTGTAGAGTTTGTGTGATCATTCTCCGATGGTTCGTCTGTGTGAGTGACTCCGTTCACATTACACGCAGCCATTTGATCCACTGTAATTTACTTGTATGCGCGACTATAATGTCATAATCAGTGCACAATCTCAAAAATACAAACAATGATTTCATGAGAGGCACAATCCGGGGGAACATTTTAATTTACTGCATTCATTAAAAAGTATATTCCTTTCCTAAGAACTTAATGATAAACCTCTGGTGGACAGATGGCCTAGATTATCATTTTTAGCCAAAAATCCATAGCTTAGGGGCTTCTCTCTACATTTCAGGGTTATGTTTGCAGGGTCAAGAAATCCATTCAATTCAAATTTAAAGCGGTAGGAGTGATGACTTTAT
Source organism: Gadopsis marmoratus (assembly GCA_036023855.1). NCBI lineage: Eukaryota > Metazoa > Chordata > Actinopteri > Centrarchiformes > Percichthyidae > Gadopsis > Gadopsis marmoratus. The sequence continues at coordinate 10,753 of JAVQJF010034373.1, read as the reverse complement.
GTGCAACAGCACATTGAAGGATTGTTCAGCGTTGGCGGAGGTTTGTGGTCTCTGAGTGCCTTCTAGTTTCTGAAGAGTTGACTTGTGTGAGCTGGAAGAGGCTTTTTCATCTGACAATGATTATCTTTTCAACAAACAAACATACGGTGACAGACCATTATTTTAACTTTCCTTGCGTTTTTTTGTTTTGGGCTTTTGAGATCATTTCAATATCAACTCCGGTTCCTTTTTTCATAATGTCATCCCCTACCAATAAACAAACAAGACAACCAAGGAGAAGATGGGAAAGATTCTGCGGAGGGAAAAAGTGGGAGTTGACACGAGACTTCTAGAGGATTTGTTTCGGGTCACCAGTGTTCGGAGGAGCCGGAGACTTTCTCTAAACTAAAATGTGTTACTTCAAACGTGTCCGTTCGTGCTCATGGGTGATATAAAAAGTGTAGACCCAATGGTGGAAAAATATTTAATTTTTAACAAAAAGGTTGAGAGTAAAACTAAGAAAACTATAGTTTTAAAGCTTTGGTAAAACATGTTTGTACTGTGGACAGTAATTGCCCAAACAAATGACAAGTGAAAAAAATTATTTCATAGTAGAATTAATATAGTATAGAAGCTGAGAACAACCATGGTTTATCCCGATATCTCGAGACCAATGTGAGTTATGACTTTGTTTTTGCTATCTCAGGATGACCATGGGCATAATTTCCACTCTTCAGAATCATGTTTTTTTTTCCTCCTACTTTTGCACTTTCAATCTTCTCACTGTTCATTTTTGAGATGAGAGCAGAGAGGAGATGATAAAAAAAATTAAATGAAGATAAGTTTTCAGTTGTTCCTGCGATCACTGCAGTGAAGCAGCAGCAAAGGTTTTCTGGACTTTCTCTCTGGACCTCTCAGGCTACAAAGAAGCTACTGCCCTTCTGATTTGTGGATGTTAGGACCCAGCCTGAGAGCAGGACTGCCAGCAAGACTCAGGTCTGGAAAAAATACTTTGAAATCTTCTGCATGTTTTTTGAGTAAAAAAAAACAAAAAAAATATTAAGATGCTAGAATTGAACGTCATTCAAAGATGAGACTGCTGTAGTAAAGAGCCATGTGAATGGCATTCAGATATTTTCATTGTTATATTTAGAATAAGATATTCTATTACATCATTCTGTTTTTTCCAGGACAATTATTATTGTTAAGATAATTATTATCCTGAGATAATGAGATAATTAACCTGTGGAAAATTATTGCAGCCCACGGCAGCTCTTGACTTAGATAGGATACCTAGAAAATAGTTTAAATGGCACTTTTAACAAGAGCAAGTGTATTGCTCCTATACATTATTTGCATTGGGCTATAAAACAAAAATTGGAGATGACAAATTGGAGGTGAATCACTGCTAACATATGTTGTGTCATCCCTCAACACATCCATCCTCATCTCAGTGTCAGACACCAACACAAGTTGCCTCTAGTCTCTCGGTTCAGAGGGTTCCCCCCCCGTGACTGAGGAATGCAGAGAAAACTGTAGGTGTTTCCGCCTCGCCTTCATAGCTGATTAGACATGACAGTAGACGTGAGTGACTCACAGCAGCTTGGCACAGGTGCGGTTGCTGTGTTTTATGACCTGCTACTGTTGTGGAAACTGCTTGAATGAATAGAATGGCCAGGGCAACCTGAGCGAAACAAAACGTGCACACCAGTCCAGAAACCGCCTACACTCTGCCTGTCTCTCTGTTTCTATACTGTTACCAGGCCCTGCCCTGCCCTCAGGGTGTGTAAACAGGTGTGTGTGTGTGTGTGTGTGTGTGTGTGTGTGTGTGTGTGCGCGTGCGTGTGCATACATTAGGGAACGGAAAGGGATTACAGCTTGATGGATGCTTGTTTCCTCGCCAGTGACGTGTTCGCCTCTGAAACTCTATATGATTTTTCTCTCGGTACATTTCCCCGACACCATTCGGAGTGTGTTGGGAGTGAACCAGGTGAAGGGCTCCAAGCTAATCATGTTGTATTATTTCAGGTCCAAGTCTTAAAGCCTCAAAGCCCAAAACTCCTCAGGCCTCGGGGGTCTGCAGCCGGCTCGCAGACAGGATTAGGTTCAAGGATCAGTCTGGAACATTCCAACACTGCATAAAAGGGGGTTAGCTGGTGTATTTTCTGTGTGTGTGTGTGTGTTTCTGTGTGTCCAGTGAGCATGAGTAACGAGAAAATGAGCTCATTTACAGAGAGAGGGTGTTTCCATTCGTCACACACCTACACCTCTTCAGGTGTGTGCATGCATGTGTGTGAGTGTGTGAGTGTGCGTGTTTTAGAGGATGATGCGAAAGAGAAGAATTTGATCTTGTTGCATGCTCCGTTTGCTTAAACCACACTAAGCTAGGCAACGGACCGCATAACAAAGCTTTAAAAGGGAACAGCGGTCAGTTCCTATTAGCGTGAAGCTGGATGAGCACTTGTGAACAACTTTCTCCAAAAGCCAGAAGCCACAGAACTCAAGCCAGTGTCCCGTCTGTAGGAATCAAAGAGATGAATTTATAAAGTGAAGTGATGCTCTTCCCTCAACATTTTAAGGACGCTCATTTGAGACTAAAGCTGACATAATTCGTGGTCCCCAACCTGTGGGGTCACAAGATAAATCTGAGGGGTCACCAGATGATAAATATCAGCAGGATTTAACTTCTTACAGTTCTCCTTTAAGTAGCTTTTAGGTTATTATATCATTTTATCCCACGCTGTCTGACAGTATCACATGCAGTGTACTGTATATTCTGTATCAGGTTGTTCCAGCTTTTCATTGAATCTGTATGATGTTTACACAGGGAGGAATATGCAAACCTAATACTTTTTGAGGTTGCACCATTCATCAGGTGTAAACATTAAAACATTCTGTCTGAAAACTTGGAAGTCACTGCTGCCGGCCAAAGAATTGTCTGGTACATAACCCCCCCATAAAACCACAAATTGTTGCTGTTACACCAACCCTTTTATATGCAATAAAGAAACAAGATACAACGTGTTAATTAAAACGCTTTAGAAGTGCTGGAAGGCACATTTTTATGTTTTGTCTGGCTGTTAACCCCTGATTACAGTCTTAATGCTAAGCTAAGCTAATCGCCACACGCAGAGACATGAGTGGTATGAGTCTTTTGATCTAACTCTTGGGAAGAAAGAAAATGAGCTATGAACTATTCCTTTAAATTAACTAAATATGAACTGTGTTGAAAGAGCCACATTAGCTGGATGAGAATTAACATGATCATTTTCGCCGGCTAACATCACGTTAGCCTGGATTGGCTAAGACACAAGTGAAAAACAAGAATCTGTTCTCTAAAGAGCTTCTTCTGTCAGGAATAGACAACTCGCCAAAGTAAGACAGAACAAAAGTTTTTTTAATGTTTCTGGCACACTTATCGTTGTATGAGTGTAATTTTTTCTTTTCATTCGTGAAATCACTTCACTCTCCTTTTTCCTGTTGCATTGACACTGTGTGATTTTGAACTGTTGTTTATTTTTATTATGTTATGTGGAACCTAAGACTAGCAACTAGTTTGACGACACTAATGGGGATTTGAACCTGAGAGGGGATGAATGCTCACAAGTCATAGACATACTGTTGTAATGAGGGGCCGAAGGTAGACATTGCTTTTTTCTTTCAAGTGTCACAAGCCTAAAAGGCCGGCATCCACTGTCCTAGATTATAGCCTGAGGGCTCACTGACATTGGGATCTAAGCTCTAAAAAAACAACGTTCACTTCTTCTCACACTCACCCACGTCTAGGATGTCAAGGGTGATGACATCAGAGGTAGCCTGGCCCAGCTGGTTGGAGGCCTCCACCCAGATCTCGTAGGGCGTGAAGAGGTGCAGGTCCCGAGTGATGCTGCAGGAGTAAGGCTGCGAATGAGTGTAATCCTCACACTCCTTCTCCTTACCATACCATCTGGGAGGAAAACAAGAATATATTGAATTAACTGTGGACATCATCAATATCCTTGAATAATTCAGGTTATATAGAATTGATTGTATAATGTTTATCTGGCACTAGTGGTTTTATTAAGTCCTTATTTACATAAAATCTGATGCAGTAAGAGATCTCCATGCAGTTGACATGCCTGTGGGCAGTGCATGTCTGGTCATTTCCCTTTTGGGGCTTTTAAATAGCTGATTAAGCATTGAGCAACCCATCTGAGACTCATTTTTGCGAATCCATCACTCCCAGATGAAAACCCGTTTACTAACTCTCATGAAATTTGGCTTTTCCAAAGACGAAGGGCTTCACCCTCTGGCAACCACTGATGTTATTTTTCTTAAAATAAGGTCTGCCAAAGATAAGGCATCTTGTCCAGCTTCCAGCTCCACTTAAGCTTGTTTCTGGGGATTTTTGGAGGCATGTCAGTATCATAAAAAATTTCATGAAATATGTTGATTTTTAATGGGGAACATTCGCAATAAGATCACCAAGTTGGATATGAAACCCATTTGAACCCAAGGCTGGTTTTTGCTTGGTTTCCGCGCCCTTCATTTGCAGGCTTATGGCAGTCGTTACATGTCTCTACATGTTTTAATTTTTCGGAATAAGTTAGGCTACTCAGAAATTTAATCAATTGACCGTTCGCTAAACCACTCCTCCACCAATTGGCCAACCCTAGTTTATGCATGGCTAAGGCTTGTCAAACTCTAGCTTTCTCCACATGTTGAAGCGATGTTCATGGGGATGTAGTAAGAGCAAAACAAAGGGTTTGGAGGGTGGTGTCTTTTTTTTAAGCCCATCCAAAAACCAAAACATAAGTGTAAGGAATTAATAGAACAGTGTGTTTATCTGCTCTGTCGCAATCGTTAGCCTACTACTCATGGTAGTAACTGAGCATTACTTACAAGAACATTATTTTGTGGGGTTACAGGTGACGTTAAAACTAAATATAATATCCCTGTTCATGGCTAGCACTTACACCATGTAGGATTTTCCCACTATATAGAGGTCTGTCCTGAATGCTAATATATCACAGTTTAGGCTAATGTGGGCATAATTGTCCTGCTCTATTGGATTTGGGGAATTTTGCAAGCAAACATGTTACCTAATATAATACTCGAACATGGATGTTTATCCTCGATGAAAATCATCGTGACATTGCGATAAAGGGGTTTGATTGATCACGCAATTGGCATCAATCGTGTTCATTTCAAGAAAAAGCGGATTTTCAGATACCATAGTGAGTTGGATGACTGCATGTAGCTGTAGTGTGTGTATATACCTGAGTTTGTACTTGAGCGTGTACTGCGTGCTAATGTTAGTCTCTCCTTTTCCTCCTGGCGCCCAGCTGCAAGTCAGGTCTTTGGTGTTCCTGGACCAGCAAGTCAGATTGACCGGTTTCTCTGGCGGCACTGGGACAGAAAGACGGACAGACGGGGGGAAGGGGGGAAGAAAATACGGATAAACATGGGTGAAAAGAAAGGAGGGTAAAACAGAGCGAAAGAAAGGGGAGGGAAAGATGGTTGAGGGAAGATGTAGGGTCATTGAGGGTACAAAGTTACCTCGAGCCATTACTTCAGCCCCTAGTAATTCACCCACTAGTGATGTTCCTCAGACATTAGTGTGTGTTTTTCTTAATTGGTGTGTGTGTGTGTGTGTGTGTGTGTGTGTGTGTGTGTGTGTATGTGTGTGTGTGTCTGACTGATTTGGTCATACTTGGGATCCCTGCCAACATTCCTCGTCTCTCAGAACACAGGGTACTCAACACCAGAGATTAGGATCCCGACTACATCTCCTTGTGTGTGTGTCTGTGTGTGTGTGTGTGTTTTGTGCGTGTCCGAGAATATGAAAGCATGTGATTCTTCATGGTTAGGTTTTCGTGTCTCCTGAAAAGTTTGAAGTCTACCTCCAGTTAAAGTGGCTTGTTTACAACCTGCGTGATCGTCTGACTGCTTGAGTTTGCTGTCAGTCTGTTAAATTCTCCCAGACCTCAGCATTGTTGAATATAATGTTGAATCCATAACTTCAAACATGAGACCAAAGTCTCATTTGAGGCTTGCTTTTCTATAAACTGCTATTATGTTTATAGCTTGTCATTTTGAGAAATACGCTTATTTGCTTTCTTGCTGAGCGTTAGATGAGAAGATACCTTAGCTTAGCTTAGCACAAAGTCTGGAAACAGGGGTAAAACACCTAACCAAAAGGTAAAAGAAAAAAGTAAATTACTAATCAAACTCACTAATTGATCCACTTTATCTCATTTGATAAATCCTGGTTGGTTGTCTGGCAAAAGGTGACAACAAGACTAAAGGAAGTCTTCCAGTCTTAATGCTAAGCTAAGCTAACCAGCTGTCTGTAAATTCATATTTGTCCAAAACACGAGAGTGGTATCAATCTTCTAATCTAACACTCATCAAGAAAGCAAATAAGCGAATTTCCCAAAATTTCAAACTATCTCTTGAAGGTAACGACTGCAGCTGAAGAGAATAAGGTTATTTTAAGGTTGTTAAAAGGCACCCCATTAACAAGATCACCCAATAAAATTCACAGTAAATAAATTCAGGCTATGCATTATTTAAATGCTGGCCCTCATAAGAATAGAAGTACAAACATTTGCCTGTGTAAAATGTCCTAGGACCCTTGCCTTATGAGTGATAGTGTGAGTAACGGACCACACAGGTGGTCAAAGCGCCGCACAGTGACACACTCACGGAGGCCTCTCACTGGCCTGAAGGCAGGGATACTAAACATAAAATATAGCCACAACTGTGTGGGGACACTTAAAAGTATGCCAACTATTTCCTTGTTGTTTCCCTTTATTCCCATTTCTCTCACTCCTGTTCTACCCTTTATTTACCCTTTTCCTCAGAATTAACTAACAGCGAAGCAGAGAGACAGAATGCAGACATGTTCCCCCGGACAAGCAAGCTAAAGAAAAATCCTTTAACCACTGACAAACTTCAACTCACTCCCAACGTAGAGACAGGAGCCCGCCAAGATGTGTCCCTTGTGGTTGTGACAGACCAGGTTGTCACCGGATGTTTGTCTGGAGGCGTTGAGTCCGGCCAGCGTCACACTGAGGTTGGTCGGGCTCAGCACTCTGTACAGGGAGCTGGGCAGCTGTTGGCCGTTGAGCGTCCAGAACAGAGAGCTGGCGTGGACCCCGAGGTCCGAGTGGACCCAGCAGCTGGCCGTCAGGTTGGACCCCATGCGAAGGACAGGGTCCTGGGGGTAGATTACTGCTACATCTGGAGGACGGCAGGCAGAGATGGATATTAGAGGACGACAGCTGATGGTGATTGTTCCAGAGTTTAACCTGATTATCAGTCAGGATGCAGTGATTTTGGAGCTGCTTTGATTCTGACCGTTCTTCTATCTCTCCTTTGCCTCTCGACGTTCTGGAAGTGTCATACTAAATCACTGGAGGACCGCGTTCAGAGACTTCGGAGAAACCAACCCGAGGAGGTTGGAATGTCAGTTACCTCTTTTATCAAGGTTTGACATCCAAATTGCCGGTATTGCAAGACTTTTTTGATCTCACTACAGGTGAACAAAGCACCCGACGGACAAAAAACAACACTTAAGAGAGTTTATTTCTGCAGGTTGGAGGATTGCTTTAAAATGTTGCCCACCTAAGTAGACCGCACTATGGAAACATGTAAGCAAGGCGATTTCTATGCAGAAATGACTGAACAGTGAGTGAGTGAGAGCGTCAACACTTTGTCAGACCACTACAAATCTGCGCCCGGGGCCACATCTATTCAGCTGCCAGCAACCTTGCTGCTGACAGACATTGTGTTGTCCTTCATGGAGGAACCGCCTTTGAAGAAGTTCATTCAACTTTAACTCCACACCAATATTAATATCATAACCCCGAATGGAGCTTTGACACGTACTTCCACACATTTATGCACTCGCATGAATACAAACAAACACATGCACAGAAGGTGGTTGTCTTTGTCACCGGATACGGCGGACCAAAGGGAGCCGTGATTAGCCAATAATGTGCTGATCCAGCTGAATAACAATCAGTGTTTATGTATTCCCGGGCGCTGAGGACGGGACATTGCCCTGGAGCGGGGCGTGAAGCCCCCTAACACCCCGTCTTCTACAGTTCAAACACTACATTGAGAGACACAATTAGCGCTGTTTATTGTCTCTGCTTGACACGCTCACTGGAGGAAATGGCTTGTAAAATGTAAAAAAAAAAAACAAAAAAAGCACAGCTATGATCAGCGCAGGGGTTGAGTTTAACCCCGCATTACTGGAAGATGGAGCTATTGGCCAAGCTGAATTAAGAGAGGACAAGATTTCCAAAGACGTTTATGGATGATTTTAAGTCTTTAGTGGATCAAAAACAGCTTTCTTTATGCTGTCAGTCTTGAAAAAGGTACAAGACACCCCCTCCTGTTTTCTAAAGAACTATTTAGTCTCCACATATCCATGCAACAGTTCAAAGAAAGCCTATACTTTTCTCTCCATAATAGACGTGCACGTGGAACATTTTGAGGGGCCAGCGTGGACGAGCCAAGTGGAAGAAGTCACGCAACATTTAGTGACAATGAGCCGTGCAACACCATCTGAAAAGAGATCGAGGAGACGGCGGCGGATGTTTTTGTGTTTTGATTTTTATATAGATTTACATACTAGGTATTTAACGGATGCTCCTGTCTGGAGAGAGGAGAGATTATCTTGTCCAACGTCAAATTAGGGCAAGCACAGGCAGGAGAAATGGGACATGTAGGATATGAGATGATAATTCCAGTCGTTTCTTTTAAGCATTTTGTGCATTTTAGAGTTGAATATCTGGTAATAAATGTTCAGAGCCAACATAAATACCTCTTTATACACTATAAAGGCATATAAACTCAAACTTTATGGGATTATGAGCTGCACTAAAAACTAATTATATGTTGGGGAGAAAATTCCACATTTAAACTGTTTTATTTCAGTGGCATCTGTAAACCACAGCACAGTGAGTGAAGGGGAAGCACCCTGCAGCATTACAGTGAATAAAACAGTAATGACCTATTAGGCCCTATAATAAACAGCAGGGCGGCTTATGATCAAGGCCCATTGTCTTCTATAAGCCCCTAAAAGTATACTTTCTTTTATTAGCGCCTTTCATACTGGATGAATAACAAGGGATCCTTTCTAAGGAGCTGCTCTTTGCCGGTGAGCTCCCCATAAAAACTAATCCAGCCACTTAACTTGGGAAGCGGACATAACTTTGATTTATTAAGTTACCGTGCATTAAGCTGCCGGTAAACATTCTCCAAAACCCAAGCAAGTGATGTCACTGTTTTGCTGCGGTTCGTACAGATCCCATTGCCCTCCATGTGTTAAAGGAATTATTGCCGGACTTGTTGAATTTCATCCTCCAGGGAGATGAGTTCTCTCTGCAGGGATACAGCTACTACACGTCAGCGGGAGACCACCAGAAACAGGAGGTGTCAAGTGGACAAAGTGGCATTTGTCCTTTTTATTTTATTTGTTTTTTTTTAATGCGTCTAGAAATCAACCAGCGTGGATCCAAGCAATGCGAGCCCTTATTGTATAAAGCGGCTTAGGAAGGAATCTGCTGAGATATTTAGCATTTGAAACACATTTCAACACAGTGCAGTACAGTATTACCCAGTGAAAGACCACTGTGAATCTTATGTGTTCCTACATGGGAGCTGCATAATCTTATGTTTATTTATTCCTCCTATGAAAACCCCGTATTTTTAGTGCCCTTTAGTGGATTTAAAGTAACCTGGAACTGTTTTATCCTCTTTAATATCACTAGAATATTATCGTACGGGCTTGCAGTTTGTATGCAACGTTTGCACGGACTAATATCCTTATAAAATAGTAATTTTATCCCATTTGGCATCACTATAATATTCTAAGCAGGGCTTGTAGTGTTTCTGTAGCCTAATGTTTGCGCCTTCTAAAATGCTTTTTATATCCCACATTGAAATCACTGTAATATCCCTGTAACATTCTTATCATTCCTGTAGCTTATGTTTGCACCGAGCAAACACCCTTCTAAAGAAAAGAAATCGCGCCGCGCTACTGTTGTTGCGACTGCATCATCAGTAAAACCGCGCATTCCAGAGCAGGACAGTGTCACCCAGGGCTGTTTACAGTAAGATCTCCGGGTGACACATGGGAGCGGATCTGAACAGCGGATCTGAACAGCGGTGGACCGAACAGGCGGCCTGCGCCCAAAGACAACACCGTGACTCCGCGCAGCGGTCGGACATCTGAGTGCAACTTACGTGTGGACAAGGGCAGCACGCCGGGACAGCGCAGCGTGAGGAGCATCAAGCAGAGATCCAAGGCGGCTTTCATTTTCAACGCCCCCCCCAGCCGCCGCCGCCGCCCCCCCGCCCCCAGTTCGTTGCTTGTCTGTCTTGATCCCTCGTCCTCGCGTTGTTGTTGTGATGTCTTTTTGTTTTTGTTTTGTTTTTGTTGTTGTTGTTGTTGTTGTTGTTTTTTGTTGTTTTTTCTGGGTAGAAATTACGCACGGCGGAAAGAGGGGAGAGAACAAAAAGCCCCCCCCCCCCCTAAAAAAAACAAACCCCGAACAGCGCGGGGGTTCGGGCCGAACACGCTGCGGACAGCTGACTCTCAGGAGCGGAGCCGCGCGCCGGGAGACAGAAACAAAGAGCGCGAGCCGGTGGAAAAAGTCTCCCTGTCAGCGGCCAGACGGCGACTCGTCCTCGGGAAACGGCTGGAAGAGCGAGAATACTGCGTCCTGTTGGAAGACTTTTCCCCTCCTTAATGCTTCCTGCAGCTCAATCATACGCAAGT
>JAVQJF010034372.1:0-19812 GCA_036023855.1 Gadopsis marmoratus | reverse complement strand
CCCCCAATATATATCTTTTTTTCCACCCACCCAGAGCCTGGTTCTGCTCGGGGTTTCTGCCTGTTAAAAGGCAGGTGCTACTGTCGCCTAGTGCTTGCTCATGGTGGAATTGTTGGGTCTATACATATAGAGTTGGTCTATATTAACAAGTGCTATGAGATAACTCTGTTATGATATAGCGCTATATAAATAAAATTGAATTGAATTGAAATTAGGTTTAGGCAACAAACTACTTGGTTAGGTTTCGAAAAAGATCATGGCTTGGGTTAAAATAAGTGAAGTTACGTGTAAATTGTAAATAAGTAAACATTGGTTATTTTGGTTTCACATGGGACACAAACCCTGGCCCCCTGAATTAAAGTCCTGTACCCCATCCTCCTCCTTATGTAGACTTAGTCCCTTTATACTACATCACCTGAACGTGCTGCATTGGCTGATGAAAAATTGGTGAGAACAGCCTCCTGAACCTACTAATAGACCCATACACTTGGGACAGATGTGTCATGATGAATGCCTGATCAATAGCCTGATAACATTCAAATGGGCTGCCAAAACCCATAATGCAAAGACTTCTCAAAGAAGCTCACTTGCTAAATGTTTACCTCACCACAAAATACTGTCCTTACATACAAAGTGCTAAACACTAAATAACATGCTCAGAATATAGCCACTTCATATTAGCTTACTTATTAGTTTCTATGCTTATTAACAAGCCTACCAATCATTGAAACAATGCATTATTTGTTTGCATTTCTCCTTGCTTTTCAGAAATACAGTATTTCTGTAGCTTACTGTATTTTAAACTCAGGGCACAACATTAGCACCAGCCATGGCCAAATGCTGGTAAGATATGCAAGTGGCAGGTAGATTTGCCAGCCTTCACTCACCAGCCAAAAAAAAAAATTATGATTATCTATTGAGTGGAGGGTTAATTTAAACATTCAGGCTGGTGGTCAAAAAAAAGTTAATTTATCACCCTACAAATAATTGAAATATCTAAGGTTTGGCATCTTGAATAACAAACTGAGTGAAACAGAACAACATAAGTAAACTGAGGCAGTGAAGTTGTCATGATTTTGAATTGTGTGAATGTAGAATTTGCTGTGGCGTCAAGTATGTATTTGTAGTAATATAGCATACACAGTAAATAAAATTTAAGTGACAATCATAATTTCAAATACTAACTTCTGCATAAATTGCATATTTTTTCCCTCAAGTTTTCTTGCTACTTGTGCGATCATCAGTTATAACACACATAACTCAATCGTTAATTGAGTGCAAACACATCCCATGTTCGACCTAATGATATGTCTCAGTGCTTTGAGAAGTTATTACTTTTTATATTCAAACTGTTCTGACAAATGCTTCATGGGTATGGATTACTCTTACTTGATCATATCAGGAAATTATGTGTTGTTATGAATCTCATATGATGCCTTTTGTGATTCTTACTGGCAATATAATCACATTAGAGGTATTTCAAGACATTTTCAATGCCTTTGTAATGTGGTACTAGTGCACTTTGAGGTATCACCTTTAACCTTAACTTACACAGTCATACACAGTCATCTGTAGGTATTCAACTATTACCTTTAAGTCCTGAGTGGATCTACACAATGCAGACGATGGCCAAACAAATGTAAGGTATAATGCATTTTTTTAACAATCTAAGGGAAAAGCACAAGTGTCAGTCACAAGGATGATAAATGAAGCAAAACCCCAGTGGATTCTACTGACTAGACAACTAATGCAATACTTGATGGTTTTTTCAACATATCTGACCCAAATTTCAGAGTTAGGGCAATTATCCCATGGCGTGATTAATCTATTTGTGAAGTGCTCTTTGTACGAGTGGACATCCTTTTACTGCTGTCTTGGAGCAGATAAAGTGTGGTATTTGAACTGTTTGAGATTTAAAATCTTACTGCTTCTAAATCTCACTCAAGTGCATTTAGTTTGTACTTCTGGAGATTTTTTAGAATATTGCTTTTCCTCATCTGCATATTTATTCATTACCTTCCTCCATATGTAAACCTCTTCCATTTGTGCTTCAATAAGTCATCAACCTTTGTGTTTAATAGCCTTGACTACAGTCTACTGTACCTCCATCCTCTGTCTGTGCTGGCACTGTGGTGGCTGGGTTAATGAAACCCTGAACTGGAGGTTGTCACACACACAGACAAACAGGGAGGGAGTGATTGAACTGCTAGCCTGCCCCCTGCTGGAAATTTCTTTCATAGTTTTCCTGGCAGATGTGGACGCGCTGAGTGAAGTGGCTGAGGTCAGAAATGGCCCGGAGGAGGTCGGTCTGGACCAGTGTGATGTCATAGAGCTCAGAGGTGCAGGCTGTACGAGTCTCAGCGCCACCTGGGTCCAAGAAAACCTGAGAAACACACACAGAAAAGGCAGAAACCAGTGGAGGGGGCGATGTCATGTCAGCTTTCTGGAGTTCTGAACCAGCAATAGTCTTGCTACTTTATTGAGACAGATTAAAATGATGAGAAATGGCTGCATTACCATCTGTGATCAAGTCCAAACAAAACCATACTAAACATAACATGTAGAGACCACAGAAACTCAGTGACCAGAGATAAATACACACACACACACACACACACAGATGATGCAAAAGCATCTCAAAGGAGGAAACTCAGCATTGGTGACGTCCATTGGTTCTAGACTTCAGGCAGTCACTGACTGGTTGCAAAGTATTTTCAACCAAGTATTAAAAATAATCCTTATATTTATAATTATGTTCATTTGTCCAGTTACTTTTGAGCCTCTGAAAATGGGGGACTTTGTGTAAAAATGGTTGTCATTCCTAAGTGGTTAATGTGATTTTTTTGTCGAATGCCTTTAATTAAAGCTGAAAGTCTGTTCTTCAATTACATCTTGATTGTTTTGTTTCAAATCCACTGCGATGGTGTAAAGAGGCAAAAGCACAAAACTTGTGTCTTTGTCCAAATACTTATTGACCTAACTGTTAGGGTTGGGCATCTAGAACCGGTTCCAAAATTCCGATTCCAAAGGAATCATTAAGAAATCTTTATTTCGATTCTGCTTTTCGGTTCCTAAACAAATATCACTTGCAAGACGCTGTGCAAAGCGATACATTTTTACTGTGACCATGGTTGGTCCACAAAACCATGGTCATGTATCCGCTTATCGGTCCGCAAAGCTGTGCATGTTTGGAATGCATGCAAATTTGCGCTTGTATTTAAATCTTTTTAAAGCGTAGCCAGCACGAGTCGAATCATTGGCGTCCACGTGGCAGCAGCAAGCGCTCAAAAGCGTAGCTTCATTTTGTTCGAGAAAATGACGGGTCGGCACAGTGCAACACCTGTGCCAAACTTATTTTGTGCAATGGAGGATGCACTACGAATATGATAAAACATCTTTGCCAGCAAATGAAAGAGTGTACCGTGTTTGAGGTGTTGAGCCTCTCCTTCACTTTCCTCCTCAGTCAACCCCCAAAAGCAGAGGATAAATTCCAACGTGGAATGCGATTGTATGTGTGTGTTTGAGCATTGTTCTCTGCACGTGTGTATCATGATTGACCAATAATTAACCTTAGGTTCCTATTATAAAAAAAAACAAAAAAATGAACAACAGCCAGCACCTTGACCTGTTTTGACCCCGCCCCTCAAAGAACCAGAATCGATAATCGGAATTGGAATCATTAAAATACAAACGATACCCAACCCTACTAACTGTACATTACACTGAAGCCATGTTTGGAGACTCACAGGATAATTAACATAAGTTGAAAATTCTTAGCACAAAGTGGAACCTAAAAGTAACTTTGAAAGTGAGTCTTAAGGGCTAACTGCAGTGACTCCTAAAAGGTTGTAAAATAAGGACTACAATAATATGTTCACACAAAATGTCACATCAAGCACTGAATATTTTTCAGAGAACATTTTGACATGTCATGGTAGGAAAAGCACAGGTATGTTGTAAACAAACCAACTAGTCCACAGTTTGCAAGGCTGGGGTAGAGACCAGTAAAGCCCCATCAGTAAAGCCCACATTTCTGGTCAGAAGGAGAAACACACCTAATTTTAAATATTACGCAATACTTGGTCAACAGGTTTTTGGATGTGCACAAATATTGTAACGCCGACATTTTCAAGAAGGTGGTTAAATTAATGAAAGCGGGAAGCAGGAAAAATTCTGTTTTGACACAAAGAAGCAACATGGCTCTTTGGCAATCTGGATTGAATCAGATTTTGACGTGATAAACGACATGTTAGGGCATCAAATCCTGTTAAACAGCCAGAGTATTCATAGCTGCATGTAAAGGAGAATATTAGGAATATTGATTGCCATTAGCCATGTAAACAGCTTAATAATAATTTTCATGTCTGCTGTCCCACTAAGCCACTGGTTAAAGACCTTTTAAATCTTATTGACTCTTTCAATCTTGTACAGTTTCTGATGGGTCAAACGCAAAAGCATGGGCACACACTAGATCTTTTTTTATCATGGGGTCTACAAATTTTTCATATTGGAGTAGTGGAAGCAGTTTTCTCTGACCACATGCCTGTCTTATTTGTCATATAAACCTTGTTCTCCAATTCGTTGTTGTCATATGATTAACCCTTCTACTGCTGCATATTTCTCTACTGCTTTTAATGATGTTGGGACTCACTCAGAGTCCCCACTTTGTTTTAATACTGAGGAGTTGACCTCACTATTTAATTCCACCTGCCAAAATATCCTGGATATTGTTGCTCCATTTAAAACCACGATATACAAATGTAAATCTGTGCCAAGAATGCAGGACAGCTGAACGCAGGTGGAAAAAGGCCCAGTTGCTGGTGTCAATTGACATTTTAAAAGAACAGCTGGTACAGATATCAGAAAAGTGTCAAAACTGAAAAACACAATATTTTTCTGATATTACTTTAAATAACTGTCACAAACATCATGTTCTTTTTAGCACCATTAATACCCACCAATCTGCTCGTCTTGATGCTTCCTTGGAAACCTGTGAACAATTTCTCCACTTTTTTGTAACAAGATTGTGAACATTACAGCACATGTCTCACCTCTTTCTTATGATCTGTCCATCATTGTCACTTGCTCTGCTGTGTTTAACCTCTCTTCTAAAAGGACATTATTGGTCATATGAAACCTTCAGCTTGACCCACAGATGTTGTGCCCCCCTTGACTTTTTAAAGACATTTTTTAAACTACAGAACAGCAGTATCATATCAGGTGTTGTTCCAGCTACTTTTAAACATGCAATACTGCAACCACTGATCATAAAATCCAATCTGGACACCTCGGTCTTCTCCAATTACACATCAATTTCCAAACTTCCATTTCTTTCAAAAACATTGGAAAAAGTTGTACTTATACAACTGCAATCTTTTATGGACTTACATAATATTCCTGAGGTGTTCCGTTCTGGCTTTAATGCCCTTCACAGCACTCACTCTGCAGTTTTAAAAAAGTGTATAATGTTCTTTTATTAGCTACTGACTCTGGGGATTCTGCCATTCATATGCTTTTAGATCTCACAGCTGCATTCGACAAAGTAGACCACTGTATGCTCAGCTCTCGCCTGGGGCATTGTGTCGGCATTTAAGGTATTGCTCTGCAGTGCAGTGGTTCAGGTCTTACTTGTCTGACAGACGGTTTTTGTCAGCTTTGGCAACTCTGTGTCCTCCTTAGAGTCTCTACCTTGTGGAGTCCTCAGGGTTCTATTCTCGGGCCAATCCTATTTTATTTTTACATGCTCCCCTTAGGGTTCATTCTCAGAAAATTCGGTATCTCGTTCCACTGTTATGCAGATAACACTAAAAGTTATCTGCCTTTGAAACAGAACAATTCAAAATCTTTAAAATCAAAAAACAAAAATGTTGAACTGTCTCAAGGACATCAGAACCTGGATGGCCTTGAACGTTGCAAACTTCAATTAGAATAAAATTGAAGTCTTGATATTTGGACCCAGTGGTGCCTGTGATGCCCCTCATATTGACCTGTGATCCCTGTAACCATATGTTCAACTGTAATAAATATAGCGCTATATAACAGAGTTATCTCAGCACTTGTTAATATAGAGCAACAACCAATAGTATTAGCACAACAACAGCTACACTAATAATAACAGTAGCAGCAGCTATAGCCCTGCTATAAGCTTTATTAAAGAGGAAAGTCTTAAGCCTACTCTTAAATGTGAGGAGGGTGTCTGTCTCCGTACGTGGAAGCTGCTTCCACAGGAGAGGAACTTGATAGCTGAAGGCTCTGGCTCCCATTCTACTTTTAGAGACTCTAGGAACCACAAGGAGCCCTGCATTCTGGGAGCGTAGCGCTCTACTGGAGTAATGGGGTACTATGAGCTCTTTACGATATGATTGTGCCTGACCATTAAGGGCTTTATAGGTGAGGAGAAGGATTTTAAAATCTATTCTGGATTTTACAGGTATCCAGTGTAGAGATGGTAATATTGGAGAAATATGATCTCTTTTCCTGGTCAGTAATCGTGCTGCAGCATTTTGGATCAGCTGGAGAGTTTAAGGGACTTATTAGAGCAGTCTGATAGAATGGAGTTGCAGTAGTCCAGCCTAGATGCAACAAATGTGTGCATCTTTTTGAGACAGGATGTGCCTGATTTTTGCAATGTTACGTAGGTGAAAAATGGCAGTCCTTGAAGTTTGTTTTATATGGGAGTTAAAGGACATATCCTAATCAAAGGTAACTCCCAAGATTCCTTGCAGTGGCGCTGGAGGCAATGCCATCTAGAGAAACTAGATGAACTTGAAAATCCTCTGAAGAAGGAGGATTTTATGTCCTTGAGACATGCTTGAAGTTTAACTAATTGATTGGTTTCATCTGGCTTGATGGATAAATATAATTGGGTATCATCCGCATAACAATAGAAATGTATGGAGTGTCTCTTAATAATATTGCCTAGAGCAGGGTTCACCAACCTTTTTGAAACTGAGAGCTACTCTTTGGATACACACTTCTGAAATAACAAATTTGCTCAATTTACCTTTAATTATATGTTACTATTAATAATTAATGATATTCATCTATGTGAAGTATTTAGATTTTCAAATGATCACTTCTTCAACATTCCTAGGAAATCACAATGTCCCATTTTCACTAGCCACTGATGCACGCACAGAGAGCCACCAATAATGTCCCCTATATGAACAATCATTCATAAAACGCATAAAACGTGCAGCTCTTAGACATGCCCAAATGCTTGTGTTAAAGTGGTTTGCTTTGGTTTAAAGCCAGCTGATGAGTCTGTGCGTCAGCATAGAACTGCAACATATAGAATGTGCCCTATAAAAGTTTTTTTTTTAAATATTGTCATTTTCAAATGTACGCCAATGCAAGTGGGATTTAAAAAAGAATAGCAACAAAAAGAAATTAGATGCAACTCACTGGTAAGTGGCGCTATGGTGAGCCATTTTAGAACAGGCCCGCGGGCGTCTCATGTGGTCCTTGCGGGCGACCTGGTGCCCACGGGCACCATGTTGGTGACCCCTGGCCTAGAGGAAGCATATATAAGGTGAATATAATTGGTCTAAGCACAGAACGTTTTATTTTTGTTGATAAGAACATTCATGTTGATTGGACATTGATTCCCAGCCTGGGGGTCATGACCCTGCAAGGGGTTGCAAGATGAAATTTAAGAGGCCACGAGATGATTACTGGGGTAGGAAATAAGAAAAAACAAAACTTATCTCTAATGTTTCATTCTTTTGATATACTCTATAGTGTTACATCTACAGGCCTCTAAACATTATTCAGTTGAAACATTGACCAACCTGACAAGGCTAAATCACTCATCTGTTGAACTGCCTACAAATCATAGACATGCAACCTGTGCCAAGGGATCGATCCTTCCTTAAAGGGTGATTTTGACAGTTCATAGCTTTAAGTATCAAATGTTTCTGCCAGAAGTTGCCCCGGGACTAAACCTTGCAGACTCTTCTGCTTTTTTTCTGTGGCAGTGATCAGAGTGGCTCCTCAATTTTGTCATCTGTGCATGACACTAACTACCCAATATCTGAAATGTAACACCTGTATCAGCTACCGTATTGGCAAACCAATATGTCAGTCTGATCCTAATGTACAAGGACCTTGGAAGGTACAAATAGAAGAAATAGTTTGTGGGGATCAAGCTCTTAGGCTATAGACAGAAAATGCAGGAGCAGGAGTTAGCTGTGGAGAGAGATAGGGCCCTGAAAGTGTAGGGGTGTGTGTTTGTGTGTGCACCAATGCTGTAGAGCTGGGTGATTGATCTGTCTAATCCTTGTTTAAGTTCCTCTTAAGGAAACTTTATTACTCTCAGCCCCATGTGGATAGAGCGGTTTTCACTGGGCTGATGGGAGAAGCACAAACATTACACCAAGAGAAAACCGACACACACACACAGAGTCCAACATCGAAGCGCATGTATACCTCTTCGGAATCTTTCTGTGTAGGAATTTGCGTACCTTTTGTTTCTCATATCGTTGTGCATTTCATCGCCGTTTGGCCTGTTTGCTAAGTACCATGTCCTCCACCCATCTGTGGATGTGATGAATGAGGGCAGAACTTGATATAATGGAATTTGAATCCTCTAATCGATAGTTTCTCCCCTCCAGTGACAAATAGACAGCCCCTCTGCCCAAATTACATGGACTCTCATCTATTGCCTCCCGTTGATACGATCCAATAACATTCCATTAAACCTGGCTGCTATTCCGTAAAATTGAGAGCCCTTTCATGGAATTATAAATTCCTGCAAAACAGATGAGTTTTTTTCTCACTGAGAACAGATACGAATGTTCAACTTGAGAATTGTTTGACTTGCAGGCATTTGAAGGTGCTTTAAACCTGCCTTATATAATGTTTAAGTAAGACTCTTCAGTGTTCTGTACCAGTAGTAGGTTTCAGTTGGGTGTTGGCACAGTTCAATAGTAGTTGCTGTTTAACTGGCATTGTTAGAACCAATTTGTCAGGTTTGTGGCCAAAGCAAATATTGTCAAGCAGCTTTCATCTGCTCTCCAAATGCCTTTGTTGAAGCACTGTTTTATTACCGCAGTTTTGTGATGGCTGATTTTTGATTTAGTAGAAATTAGTATTCTATGGTCAGCTTGCTGCTAACCAGACTAGCCACATAGCTGCTTGGAGCTAAAGTGCCGCTAATGCAACATTCCATAACCCTTCTGTTTTGAGCCTATGTGTATGTTTGCTAGATGAATTATTGTGCTGTACGTCCTATGAGAACTTAAAGGGTAATATTGGTATTTTTAAACTTTTTTAAAAATACCAATTATTATCCCATTATCTTTGTTTTCTTTTTACAAATTTTGGAGTCTAAATGACCGTTTTGGAATTGATCCGTGATAAACAGGAGATTTCAGAGCGAGACTTCTCCTTGAGTGAGAATTTGTTTCTGGGTAAACAAAAAGAATTTTACTCTTTAACGAAAAGGCCTCTTTGTACGGATCCTTTCCATGTTGTCAGATACTGTGAACAACAATCTGAGCCTGTCAGTGGCAAAAACAAGCACTTTTAGTGGACGTAATTCGACGGTGCAGTTGCCCACAAAGATTACGTTGCAGCCCTTTTTGCGGCTGCCAGCTGAGATGATCTACTCAGCTCTACTCATTTAGATTTCTTCTCAGGAACCTTATTTTCTTGGACTTGTATACTCCAACCAGGTGTGGTTTTGAAGCTCTGCTCATCGGTTTTATCAGTAATGTTAACACTGTCCTCGCCAAGGCAATTGCTGAGTTTTCGGAACATGGTCACGATACTTAACAACAGTAAGACAAACAACCAGGTTAGCCAAACGTTTGAAAGACGAAACAAAGGCTTCCATCTCAATTTACAGACTGACTTCCTGGCTCAACTTAATGTCGTATTGCACGCTCAAGATATTTCGCTGTATTGAAGGCAGGACGCAGAAAACAAAACCCAAATTGTAAAAACAACACATTTTCCTTTAAGACAGAGAAGCTATTGCTGTGGCAGCTGTGTTCGCAGGCTGAAAGGATTATTCCAGCTGAGACAAATGTCATTTTTCCACAACTAAACCATAGGCTATTTGTAAAATTGAGAGACATGCCAAAGGTTTGCTAAAAGGTTTCTTCTATACCCACTACATGTATGTTTTTGTTTCATGTTTTTGTATTGCTTGATCACAGTTCATATTGTCATCAGTATTTATCTTGGTTAAAGTTGTGCATCATGTGATGATGTGTGTTTTTGACTTTCAACAGATGATCGACTGCAACAGAGTGTGTCTGTCTGAGCTGGAGTTTGCATCAGATTTCTGCTTGAAGATAACAAACACCACAGACTGCACGGTCAGTACACACATATAGACTCTGAGACATCCACAGTCTTATTGCTATGAAAACACTAGTTGGGTTTATAAAATTGAGAAAGTGTTAGCTTTGGCCTCTAAATGATCTTAAAATGAAAGTATATTTCATCTGACAGCATGCAGTGCCATATTTTATGTTGCTGAGATGCCGAATGCAAAAAAAAAAAAAAATGCATTTTGAAGAAAAACTAGTTTTGCTAATGTGTACAAGATAATCTTTGTCTTCTTAGGTGAGTTTTTGTTTAATTGTAATTTAGTGCAAGTGTTAAACATGAGGGGCTACACACACAAAAATTTACCTGAAACAAAAGTTCAAACAAAATCCACTGTTACCACCTGTCATTTATCAGAGATATTGTGTGACAGGAACGAGGCAGTGCAAACAGCAGAGACATCAGTCAGCTCATGTTGATGGATTATGTTTCTATATTTAAGAGGCTGTCTGTCAGTTCGATATCTAATAGAGTTTCAAGTCAAATCTTTGACTTTGAATTACTTGTCATACGACATAGTGAATTGCCTGCTTGCCCTGTCATTTTCTCAAATGCCAAAACACACTCGCTTACACAGTCACAACCCACCTTCACATTGGAGTCTTAAATAGTTACAGTGTGTTAGAAATAGGGGTGGGGAAAAAATTGGTGGTATATATTTGTATTTTGTAATGTAGTAGAACCATTTTCAGTGCAAACCATCTCTTCAGTCACTCTCTATTAGAAAGTGAATGAAAAAATGTAAACATGATTGCAGTGTATATGATGAATTAACCGTATGACCTGATAATGTATCCATCTAGTGTTGTATTAAAACAGTGAACTGGAAAACATTTTCATTTAGGTTTAAGAAACAAAACCCAGTTTAAAATTATTTTTACACAGCCTGATAAGTCTAAAGGGAGAAAAAAACTCATTAATACTTTTGAATTACCAATTTTGGGCTCTCAAATCAATTTTTGTGCACAAATTCACAGAACATAGCATTAAAACTATTTAACAACATTTCAACACATGTTTAAGGGATGTCAAAGCTAATTCAACCCCTGGCCTCAATCTCACTGCGTTGATGTATGTGTGAAAAATCAAACTAAATCTGTTGGCTCATCACAGTTGTTTTCATCACTTTAAAGTAAGTGCAGTTAATTAACCCCCTTTTTTATGAGAGACAAAAATAAGGAGTCCTGTGCAAGACAGTGCATGACTCATCTGAAACCTGGCTGAACCCGAGTTGTGCTGTGTAGGTCAGCTTGACCACCGACTGCAACACAATATCGAAGCACGTGTCCTCAGTGGGGGTCAGCTACAGGCACCAAAGCATGGAGAATGCTTTATGAGTCTATTTGGTGAGGTGCTGGCAGCTGCCATCAACCCCCCCAAGCCATCCCCACCCACCTCTGCTGAACTTCCTCCCATGTCTGAGCCACATTTCTCTCTGTGGTACCAGCAGCAACCCACCGAGTGCCGAACAGCCTCACTACTGCAGGCTCTGACGCGCTGCACTGTGAGAAGTGATCTGTCTGTAAAAAAAAGTCCATTGTGTTGGAGCAGCTTTGTGTTGTGCTGCAGTGTTACTGCACTGTCTGGGGTATTGGTTTAATGGATAATCAATAGTTGGTTATTATCTGGTCTGTGCTCCCTGGGTAAGGCTGGTGAATTTAATGGGATTTGTAAACATCCTCTCATTTTTCCTGTCTTTTCTGCTCTGTAATTGAAAACATCCAGTTTCTATTTCTAGAACGCAAGTCCAGAGATGTTAGCAAAACAGGTGCACGGCTACTTTTTCCCTGCTTTCCCTCTGCTATTTCACACTTCTGAATATCTTCAGTTGACATGCTGATATGCAAAAGCATGTGTCTTTATATCTTATGTATAGACTTTACCATGCAGTCATGCTATCAGTCTCGTTTTATGCAGGTGTTTCTGGCTTTTATAATGCAGGTATTCTGTGTAGAAGGTATCACTTGTACACATTGTAGATACTCGCCTCCTTCATCCAGCCTGCTTTTCCCAGGATTTACAGATGGATTATTCACCTGCAGGAGTAGGGTTGTGTTACCAAAAAGATACTGATCTGTAGTGAGCATTGGCTGCATCTCCTCAGTAGTAGTTAAGGTTAAGATGTGTGAAGGGTAAGCCGCTGTTGGACCAGAGCTCGGGGATCGGTGAGGGAGAGCTGCTGCGACTCCCGTCCTGTGATGGAGCGCCTGCTTTTGTTCTCATGTCGACAGTCCATTCATCAGCTCAGCCTGCCTAACCTTGCATTAAATGAACAGCACAACCCCTACGTCTGCGCCATTCACGCACATGACAAATTCTCTCATGCTTGCTTTTTCATCACTCTCTTCCTCGCCTCTCTTTTACATCTGGACGCACATCTTACATGCTTGGCGCCGTGTATACATCGCGTCACCCTCTTGCAAACTGTGAAGCCACATACAAGATATACAGCTCTGGAAAAAATTAAGAGACCACTCCAAAGTTTCCAAAGTTCATTTTACTCAAACACATACCTATAAATAGTAAAACCGGAGAACTGATACTTTTGCAGTGGTCTCTTAATTTTTTCCAGAGCTGTAAATGTGCTGAAACTTCCATCAAAACCTCAGATCAGAAATTCTCTCAAGGCATCTTATCCTTGCTTCTTTTTTTTTTTTTTTCGGTTTTAGCTCCCGCACCTCCATGATCCATTTACTTGAACTGTAGAACAGGTAGCCAAAATCCCTCATCCTGTACTAAAGGCTGGAAGTGATGTATGCTGATGGTGTGGCAGGGGAGAATACATTTCTGTCTGTACTTAATTTTAGCTGTCTCACTGCTGTACTCACTCTACTGTACCACACACTGTAGAGAATAATGTCTCCGCAATCCATCTTTAACCTGCTTTCCATCAAATTTAAATTGTGGGATGGCCTTCTGGTCTGACAGGGCAGGCACTCGTCATCTTCAAGGACGACTTCCAGAACATTAAGAAGGAAATTGTTATTAATGGAAAATCCCACTGCTATATCAGTACATATAGCATTCAGAGTTGGGGTATCAGCTGACTGTCAACAAGAATTGTGTCAGCAGGTTATTTCTAGTTGGTGATCAAGGAACATTCAACATACTGATTTGTCAACATCCTAGTTAAGGGGGATGTGCACTGATTTTGTACATGAAAGTCTGTTTACAGGCCTCGGGGAGTACTACTGCATATGTACTTTTATTTGCTGAAGTATTGTATTTAACGGTGGTGCGGAGTTGTTCTAAATGTGTTCATTGGTAACAATGAAAGATGCTACATAATATTTATTGTTAGAATTATATGTGAACAAAAAGTTGTCAAAGCCTTTTGTGGCTTCAGAAAGAGGTGCGTAACATCTCATAGGTTGCCTCAAGTTATGTCACTTGAGGCTGTAGACTACAAGTTTCAAATTTTTGAGCATGTGGAGTAAGAAAGAAGTGAGCTACCCAGACCTCTGTAGCCCTCCCCTTCTCAGCTTGAGGCTACATTAGCTGATACTAGCATAACACAGCCGAATATTTGACCAACAGCAGTCTAATTGCACTGTGGGGTAATATAGGCACCAGGTTTTGACAAGGAAGAAGAATGGATTATATAAAAATAAGATATCTCTGCTTCTGCTGCATTGACTTTTTTTCATCCGCCCCATCATGAGTCCGATAATTATAATAGAAGTTCAAGTTCACCTTCCAACTTTCTATCGGCAGACTGCTTTGGTTTGGCTTCATCAGGTTCAGGTCCATAAAGGAAGTTAAGATGTGGTTTTGTGTGCCACACAGTTGGCAAAGTGACAACGTTGGTGTCCACCACACTAGAGATCTGGGGTTCACCTTGAAATGAACAACCAAGGTACTGCTGGAATCTAAGCCCAGAGACCTGGGATTTATTTTTCAAATATCAGAGTTTTTTTATGATCCAGCATCTAGTGGCAACTAGATGAACTGGAGCTTAAGAGACTTAGACTCTTACAAAATAGTTAGAAGTAAAAAATTAAAACTTAGACTTAGAGAGCAGCAAAAACAGACCAGATATCACAAGATGCGTTTCTTTTGAACAAGGGGTGAAATTTTTCTCGGCTGGGAAAAACCTCCACTCTTTCGTTTTCGCCTTCATATCCAAACATGAGCTAGATGCATCAGCTTCAGGCACATTAAGGGTTGTCTGATGGCATGATGAAAAATGTGGGCAATGACTAAAAGGTATAGTGGTTGTACTAAATTAATTTCCAAAACTTCAAAGGTGTAATGCACTGAACATCCCACATTATTGATACAGTATAAGCAGTAGTAGTGATTATGACTTTTAACCTGGTGGAGGAGGGGTGCTTACACGAGAGCCCCATCCGAATTAGGAAGTGGGCCTTGGAGATCACAATTATTAGAAATCAAAGCAAACAAGAAACCAAAGAAACAAATACTTGAATATATACATACTTAATAAAGCAAACATATTGCTGCACCTTTAACTTTAAAACTCTGTTCAGTTTCTTAATTCCTTGAGATTACATGTTCAAAGCTCATTGGTGACGCTAACCGTATGTTTTGCACAGCATGCATCTGGACCTTCTGTTACTGTACAGTACAGGCTGGTTCGTGCGTCACCTAACTGGAGTGGTAGCAGTCGGACGGAGAGGCTGAGAGGAGACGTGGTGGGGGGATTCACACAAACCAACCCGTGAGGTGGTCGTGCTTGAAGCCTCCACGCCTGAATAAACCCCATCAAAAGAGCATTAGCCCTCTCTTCTCCTGCCCCCTCCCTCCCTCCCTCCCCCTCAGTGCCCCTCCCTTTCCCTCCCCTTAACCCCAACTCCCTATGCCCCTCCCCACCCAGTCGTATAATAGTATCTGGCTGGGCCACGCCGCTTGCTGACACACAGCCAGGCGAAAGGGGAGCAATGATGAATTGCTCCCTGTTGGTGTTATCCATGATGATAATTATTAATTTTCCCCTCACTCTTCCCAGAGAATGGGGGCCGGAGAGCAGCAGTGTTGCAGAGCCTTCTCCGTGGGCCGTCAGAGAGCCCACCGTCATCACTTATCACAGACAGAGCCGGGCCCCAAGGCTAAATGCTGATGAAAATGAAAAGCACTCATTATGATTCGTCCTGTTTTTTGTGTGTGGGTGTATGTGTTTCGATGTTTTAAGTTTACCCTCTCTTTTCCTTGTCCTTTCTTCTTTCTGCGTGTGTCCATCTTGCATCCTTAACCCTCTCTCAAGGGTTAACCCTGAGGATGCGAACGCTGTCGCCAACTCGGCACCTCTTTTAGCTTATTGCTTTGGTTCTACATCACATTTTCTCTTTTTTTTATTCAGCACTTCCATCAAACATGCAGCTGTTTTCAGCAAACAAGCTCTGAAAAGCCACTGTATACTACCTGCTTAGCACCAACAAAAGCAGACAAAGTTAGAAGATAGCTACTGAAGAAAGTGGAAGCAGCTAAAGACTGCTAAATTTTTTCTCAGGCGTTGTGAAGGACTGAGGGATGTAGATATTGAGTCTATTGTCTGTTCCACTCTCCGGAGTGGACGGTGGTGGTAATGCACCAAATGGATGCCAACTGCCATAAAACTAGACGAAGAAGAAGATATTGTTATGCCCCCTAGTGGCCAGAAATCAATACCTGCTGCTTCAAGGATATTTAGCATCTGTCCCATGGTAATTATCAATGTCCATGCATCACTGTTTGAGAGTTGGAGCCAACAGAGAGCAGTTAAGCTAGCCTGACATCGCAAATGCGAATTAGTCTTCATTTGAATTACTGTGGGGCGTTATCAATGGGCGCAGGCCAAAATGACTCTGGACGCAATTGGACAGACCTACAACCTATCAGCGTAACGAAACGTGTGATGTGGCACTGAGTGAATCCTGTCGGAAATACAGCAAACGCATCTTATCAACAAAAGCTTTAAGTGCAGTTGTTGGTTCTTTTAGAGAAAATATACAGTCCGCTTCATTTAATACTGATGCGGTAGTGGATTTAGAATGCACCACATTAGCGGCAGCCATCTTGGTTGTTTACAAAAATGCCTCAATGGTGCTCCTTTATACAGTCATCGTATCAAACCCGCCCCATATTAGATAAATGGTTGTGATTGGTCAGCTGGAAATCTGTCTGGGAGGGCGACACGACACATCTGCCAGAGCAAATCAAACATGAGCTTGCAGATTCATCAGGTTCCCAGGCTACAGTTAAGCAATTCTTGTCAAGTGAAGATAGCTTCAGATAAACAGGCTCCTTTTGCTGTTGAATTCAGTCTCCATCTGGAAGTGTGAATCTTCCTTGTATTATCATTAAGTCCTTTCAAAGGGCTGATAAACTATGTTCCACCAGCCCAGATTAAATCAAAAAGCATTAAAAGCCAGTGATCAGCTAGGCTTGGTACAGTCCATATCAAGTCATCAAGGTCTTTATTGCATATCTTAACACGTCTGTGTTCATGCATGTGGCAGGTACGTTCCTTTTTTTCTTCTTTCAAATGTGATTTTAACGAGCAGCGAGGTGCCGAGCTTCTCCGCTGATTTTGTATTTGTAAGTTTCACTCTGGCCTAAATGTTTATTGCCTGTCTTGCTGCGGTGTAAAAGTTGCACAACGCATAAGTGACAATCAATGTCGCTTACGAGGCATTGTTATCAGCGAGGCGTGGTGAGGATGATCTCTGCCTCTCCAGCTGAGAGAGGTGAATCAGCTCTGCCTGACGAGTAATTATGGCTAATTTACTAATTACCTCAGCACCGAGCGACTCTGTAGCGTTCATTAAAAGCCATAATTGCACTGGGTTGACATGCTCTTTTATCCACTTTGGATTATTTTCTGGCAGTTTAGGTGTGAGCTAGTGGTGCCGCCCCTGCCTGTCTGAGTTGATAAAGGTTGATTGAAGCCTAGTTGCGGGGAGTGTGTTGGAGACAACTTCTGTGTGTACCGTATATAGATGCATTATGGAAAAAATGTCTCTTAGCCCGTTTATCTTGCCAAAATGATTTAAATGCAATTTGGGAGACATGTACAGAAGCTGAACAGATAATACTATATTTTGCTTCTCCAAGTGATGCAAATAAATAAAAAAGATGTATAAATGAAACCTTGTACATTATGTTACAGCCACTCTTCCCTCTCCTACTCCTTTCCTCCCTTTCAACTTTTTCTGTCTTCCTTCCGTCTGTCTTCACCTCTCTTTTTCTTGCTTTCCTCTCTTCTGTCCTTCCATTTTCACTTCCCCTCTCTTCCATTGATTCGGCTCTTCTTTGTCTCAGAGAGCTGGCCTCCAAGTTGTCAGCTGCGTCAGGATTAAAAGCTATTAGTTCTGCATCATTGCCACTACAAGTGTGCGCCTGAGATTGATAGAGTGCCTCTCTTTCTCCAGTGGGGGGAGAAATGGGAGGAAAACAAGCCTGGGGGGTGGTATTTACCTCACATATCTGACAGTGGTCACCTACAGGCACTCTGGCCCTGGACTTTCCCTCAGTTGGTTTTAGATGACTGTGTTTAAAGCTCTGTAAATCCTTACCGGCAGACAACATAGTTTAAAAGAGACTACATTTCCATACAGATTTTTAGTGAATTGAAAACCCAATCTGAAGGGAAAGGAAGTCTATAATTTCTGGTCACATCTAAGACCTCTAAAAAAAAAAAGCCTTAATGACGCTTCAGGCTGGCTAGTTCGTTCTTCTTTGGTTTCCACAAAGTCTTATCAACATACTAATGGATTCTCTGAGAACAGAGATTTGTCAGTTGTCTAATTTCCTTTCCCCTAGTGGGCATTATTCAGATGAACACACATTCGCATTCAGTTGGACCAAAACCACATTAGTGTTTCTTTCCCTTAACAGATTCCTCCTCTGCGCAGAGCGTTTTCAAATTGCTGCTACGCTGTCACCAAAATCGCCGCATTTGCTAATTTCATGTACCAAGTTGGATTTTTTTTTTTGTATATTGTCAGCAAAATTGCCTCATAATTTATTTCTTTTATCCAGTGACAAGTCTCCCAGATGAGGTGAGAAGGGAGCACCTGGGGGCTGTTGTTGACTCAGCCTAAATGAGAGACCAAGTTGGTTTTGATAGGAAGGAGGGTTGAAGAAAATGCAGTTTGTACATGAGTCATATACCCAGTGTATCTGTAACAGGGGGGCCAATACAGTTCTCCTCA
This sequence comes from Gadopsis marmoratus, assembly GCA_036023855.1. Lineage (NCBI taxonomy): Eukaryota > Metazoa > Chordata > Actinopteri > Centrarchiformes > Percichthyidae > Gadopsis > Gadopsis marmoratus. Next base: position 1,324 of record JAVQJF010034372.1, on the reverse strand, counting down.
CACACACGCACACACACTCACACAGAGTAATGGCATGGTCAGCATGGCAAGCAAAATATCAGAATCCTGAATACTGTGAATATATGAACAGTCAGTTTTGTACCCAGTTTGTTTTTACTGCCTTATTCCTAAACACAGGAGCTTATATTGCTCATTAAAACCCTGAGACTTGTTCTGCCTCCTGCCTCTCAGCTCTCCATGTCAGAGTAGCAGTGTAGTCAAACAAATCGAGGGGTTTATTGTACTGTCACATTCTAACACACCCCTCATATTTCATTGCAGGCAATTGTCGGCTACTTTGACATTTTCTTTGACAAAGGCTGCAGCAACAAGGTAAGCAGCAGCGGCAACAGCCAAGCCATTTAACGGAAACTCAATTATGTTCACGCTTTAGCGTGTTCCTCCTCCCCGAGGCATTGGCTGGCAATCGACAGGCATCCTAGCCAACTGCTGATATAAGCACTTACCCGGCAGAGCCGGCCAGTTGGAACACCCGATGCCAAGCTCCGTGAGCAACACAGACGTGCCTTTTGATTGCACTTCTTATTGTACCTGACACTCAAACTGCATGCCATGGATGGTCCAGAAATTTCTATCTCCACTGGGAGCTAAGGCTGGAACAATGTAACATGGGATTATCTGTTTGCTTCATAAATATTAAATTTTCAATTCAGTTTTCATAGCAAAGTTATCTCATGGCACGCTTTCATATAGAGCAAGTCTAGACCGACTCTTAATAAATACACAGCAGTTATGTTTAATTTATAATACAGAATAAGTTATGAATGATTTTGACTTTGATTTTCAGTAAGAGTGAATTGTAACTGTAAATAACTGTTTTAATTTAAACAAGACTCCTTCAGGACCTCCAGTAAGATTTCCTTGTGTTTTTTTCAGAATGTGACAGTTATGCTGGAGTCTATCCAGGTTTATTACCCACAAAATAGAACCGGAGTCCTATTCCATTATTCCTAGTTGCGGTATTCAGGCGACCGGGCCTGCTTTGAACACTGTAATTTTTTCAAAGTAAACGCTTCAGTACTCAATGCTATGCGATAAGTCTGTTATTATATAGTGCTATATAAATAAGATTTTATTGAATTACTCTCAATTTTATTGCTCTTTCCATTACTGTTGTGTATGGACTTGATATTAAACTATGTGAATTTGAATGTCAGATGTTAGTGTCCCCATTGGGTATGAATGTGGTGTGAATGTGCCCCCTAAATGTCTGTCTGCCCTGCGATTGACTGGCGACCAGTCCAGGGTGTTTCCCTGCCTCTCGCCCAATGTTAGCTGGGATTGGCTCCAGCCCCCCCCCTGC
>JAVQJF010034371.1:0-12654 GCA_036023855.1 Gadopsis marmoratus | reverse complement strand
TGAGATTGAAAATGTAGTCTTGGGGTTGTTTCAGAATAAATTGAACAGGTTAGGGTCAGGGCTGCAGTAGACTGATATGTAGCCTGCCATGAGCTCCGCAGCTCAGTGAGCCCCACATGGCTAATATTTAATGTATATTAATGAATATTTCATCTTTATTCTTACCTATAGCTCCTCTTGTTTTCCGTGCCATTTTGTTATTGCTGTTGTGTAGCGTTGTATTGTATGCAGTCGTGCCAGTAGACCCACTTGAATTGAAATGAAACTGCAGCAGAAACATATAAATTCGTCTTTTGCGCTGGCTGTCTCTGTTGTTTACTTGACCTTCTTTACCTGAGCTGATGCTGCTTTTTCAGTCATAAATGCTGAGCAGTATTGCAAGTGCACATGTAAATAAAAAGCAGGCTCAGGGTTAATTACCACTTTTCAAATGTCCGAAGCCCGTGTTTCTATTAGGCAGCCTTTGAGCACACAGATGGACCTCTTCCCCTGCAGCTTCTCCCTTGTAAACAATGTCATTTATTTCCTTTCTTAAATTAATTAATTAATTTTTAGCTGAACTTCCTTGCTAAATTAGGTGATTCAGTGTATCTATGTATGGGGTCCACTATGCCGTGCAGCTTTGCCACTGTATATGACAAACCTATTTGATGAATTCCAGGCGTATGATGGACTGACAGAGCAGCGTAGAGGAGCTTAGGGGATTACTGCACATAAACACTGCCTGCCAGCAGTGTCCCTCTCATGGATGCTCAACATACATTAGAGCCGTGTGGATACAAAGTAGAAACATCACCTAGACCCTTTCATAATCCAGCAAGTTAATTTGGAGTTATCTCATAAACATTGAACATTACAATGGACAGTGTTGGAGGGGCATGTGTGAATCCTTCTGCTGAATGTATTAAGCATCTAATGGTCGAGCAGGATTCGTTAGGAAATATCTCTCAATGTGGCTACAGTGAAAGGAAGTCAAGTAAGTCTTTCACCTCTTTTAATCTATATCTGTCTCATCTCTGTTGTTTGCTTTTTGTCAATTCCTCATTTCTGTTAATAGCATTTCTTACAATCTCATCAGCCGATCAGACAGCACATGCACCATCTATCAGGAGTATCATTAGTGTAAGAATGAGTCAATGCCAATCTGGGCGCCCGGGGTCTCATCTCCCTAAAAGTGTTGATTGGGGCTCTTTGAAGTTTTCATATCTGCTTTGTGACTCTGCCAAGTCTTCTTTTGCTCTTCCTGGTGTGATTTTGCTCTGTGTCCAGAGACAGTGAAAAGGTTTTTTTATTTTTTTTTGGTTTTCCATAAACTCAATATTTGTATATTTGTTCATTTCCCTTAACAGTTCTAGTCCCTATTGGACTTAAATTATGCAGGTTTTTCATGTGATCTTGTAACGCTATATAAATAAATTGAATTGAATTGAATTCTGTTAACGGTGTTTGATGGTGAATCAGTGACTCCTGTCCCTGAACTTGAGCCCTTGTTAGGACTAAGTGAATTTGTACATTGTTAGAGCACCATAAAGAAAGCCCCTGGAAGTCATGTTTAAAAAGAAATGCAGCATGGACTCTGAAAGAGACATTCTTATTTTAGTCCCACTCCTGACTTTGACTAAAATGGTAAAAGAATAAAAGCAGCCTCATTGAATCAGCTGTTGAAACATAGTCACCTTTTTGCCGTTGAAAAGGCTGTTGACACCACAAACTAAAAGGTTTGGTGTATGACACATAATGCTGTCAGTAGCTGTCACAGAAAGGACTGTTTTCTATTCGCAGACAGCAGAATCAGTGTGTTTGACGTTGTCATGCTACCTTGCTGTGTTTGCATCGCTCCTTGCTCGCTTGTTCACACCAAATCTCATGCAACTGGTGCAAATGTCATGCAGAGATTTATCACCAGCAGGTTTTGGCTTGATTTAAGACTTGTTAGGAATTGAATTGGTTCAGATTAGATATGGTTCCTCATTTTGATGCTCAGATGGCTTCAGCCTTATTACACTGAGGCCATTGAGGCTGGTGATTATTTACCTGCTTGCGAAGAGGTATTCAGATGCGAGACATACCTGCATTCAAAATTTTACTAACATAAAAAATAGGTTAGTATTACTATAAAAAATGTACTGTAAGTATCAAGAGAGTTCAGAGTTTATACTAGTTATTATCATGCTTGGTAGGTTATTCAAAAATAATTAATCACATTTTATAAAGTCATCAAATATTTTGTATGTAGAAGCCTAACACCCCTGCAGTCAGTCCACACAGGCAGGTGTTTTCACTTATTTTGCAATATTAGACCTCTTCACAGGGCAGGCACAGTGTGAAGACTGATTGGCCTTTGATGTACGTACAACTTACCTGTTATCAGCCACTGTAATTGCAAACACCTCTGGCAGCAAACTACTTGCTGAAACTTTTATGTTACTTAACAGCCAACAAATATGCCAATACCGTATATCTGCAATAAGCCAACATCAGCCTGGATGATTTATCTGGCTTTATTTCTTACCTCTATCTTAAATCTAAATAAAAATCCAACATCCTCTGCAGTAATGATCACTACATCTAAATCTTTAACCCAGACGACTCAACTAGACAATAAGTTGTAGCAGCAACTGTGTAGGATGTTAAACTGATGTTAAACTGATAATCAAAGGCTCCCAGAGGGTTGTTGTTGCTTCACAGAAGGCACGCAGTTCACAGGTCCAACACACCTCATGAAAGAGTATATGAAACTGCTTCCAGCCAGTTCCAAACACTTCCCACACACATGTCCATGTACAGCACAGAAAAGCCACACACACACACACACACACACACACACACACACACACACACACACACACACACACACAAATACACACACACACACACAATACAGGTACATCTCAAACGTTATACAACCGTTTTGTCATTGTTTCCCACCCACATTCATCAAATGTGACCTCTGAATAGGAAATGTGAATGTTTACCAGGACACGTGAATGGAGGCTTTGAGCATCCAGCCGCTGGCTCACTGGAGATGTGATGGCGAGACACAGATGTGTCGCGCTCTGCTTTCCCTCCCACATTGTAACGGCGTCTGTAACAAACATTTTAAGCAGATCCGAGGTCAGCCACATACATAGCTGCTGAAATCTGAACCACTGTTTTTCCATGTCTTTTTAGGTTTAACTCTGTCTCCATTTCTCGCACACACTATTATTCATGCCATGTCCATGTTAAATAATGTAAGTAGTGCCACAAGGGTTTTGGCCAATGAATTTCTTTCTACATATTGACTGGAGGCTATGAATATTCTATGTTTTCCTTGCTGCAGTAAAAACATCCCTGGAAACTGGGGAGAGGAGACAGGTGGTGAATAATCAAACGTGTCTACTGTGTGTTACTGTTAACCCTTCATTAGTTATTTACTGTATTTGTATCAATTGTATGATTTTATAGACGTTAGACAATTAACTACTATATTCTGGGGAGTGAAATAACTGAAATCTTTTTCTGTAATTTCTCTGGAAACACGAAGCACATTTGATTGACAATTTGCATAATGAAGTGAGAAGTGTTGATCCTTCACCAAAATGTTGTACAGTGCCCCTGGTGACACATCTGACTTGCACATTAAGTGAAGTACAGTGTCCCATTGACATTTTGAACGTGTGCTCTACAATGCATGCGTGTAAGAGCGGCTTCAGCCAAGTTGTGCAATGTTTTAGCACAGTGGAGTAACAAAAAAAAATAGGACACTTAAGCAACCATTTCATCAAAATGATTATATTCACTGATGCACAGAAAAGGTAAAATGTACAAGTCTGCATAAGAGACGCAGGATGAGCAAAAACCTCAAACATTTCTGAAACACCATTTAGCAGAGAAATTATTAGCTGAGCTGTGCAAGTCATGTCCCGTAACAAATCCCACAGACAGACTGACCAAATTAGGCCACGATCATGATGAGTATGGTGTTAGCGACTGAAGAGTGTATATACAACATGATTTAAGAGGGGGTTTTATCCCTCACGGGCAAGTCCTGGATTATGTAGACTTGGTTAAAGAGACAAAGCAGTGTTCTGAAATGTCTGGATTCTCTTTTTTATACAGTCAGGTAGTTAAAGTAAAACCTACCCAAAAAAAATTTAAGCTCTGGCAGCTGTTGGTGAATGATGTCTCTGGCTCATTTTGTTGTGTGATGGTGCATTTCTTACTGCTACAGCAGAGTTTTAATGCAAGTAGACAGCAAAACTCAGGACTTGGCAGCAGTTTCTCAGAGTCAGATTTTTTCTTTTTTGACATAGAATCACTGAAAGTCACACTTGGAGAGACCTATTGCAGGAAGGGAGAAAAATACCACAGAAAGGGCTACGGCAGTAATGATTTGAGTATAATGAAAAAGAACCAAAGATTTCCCTGATGCATCCACTAATGCGTGCTGTCAGCTGCCCTCATCCTTCATTGCTCAAAATGAAGGGGAAATATCAAAGATCAAGCCTCACGACTTACCAGTAGACTGTTGCTATTGACTCATAGTGATCAATACCACACTCTGCGTGGTGTGTTGTGTTTCGATGATCCAGAAGGTAGCTGCTCTCAGTGTTCTTGCATGTTGAAGACACACATTGACACTTTTACACACACACCAGAAAAAAATGGGTTTTGTTGTTAGTCTGAGGGAAAAGCCTCATCTTTGTGTAATTGTTATATTTAAGATGGAAGGACTTTCAGCTACAAAATGCTCCCTGGGAGAACACAGGTACTTTTTGATTTTTTCAGTGTTGTGCTGTGACTGTCAGCAGAGTCACTGGTCTGCTTTTACTTATCATTTGCTGACATGTGTTTCGGTAAAGTTGGACACCACCAGGAAGCTTTCATCAGGATGAATTTCCTGTGGAGTCACAGTGATCTGAACTGTAACTTTGCCTCAATAATATTGAGGTTCTATTGATTTTGAAATTAAAATGTAATTTGTTTTAAAGAAGCATGCACCTCAAAAACACTAGTTGAAAATAGCTTTAGGAAATGTACCTTGCATATCTGTTTAGAGTTGGTTCTACTATACATTAACAATATAAAGAATAGAAATGAAATGATTGGCATGTTCTCTGGGGTTTTTCAGAAAACATGTGGGGAATGTTGGAAATCAGTTACTGAAGTAAAAGTAGGCAGGTAGTAGGATATCAGTTAAAAAGTACAATAACAGCTGGAGTTCATTGAACATAAGTTAATCCATTTAAATGTGATCTATCGTATGTTAATGGTTGCAGAACACACAGAAAGAGAGCGTGACCTCGTTGAACACTGAGTAAAGAACATTGTCTATCACTGAGCTACTGCACAGAAAACACACACCCCAGAGGTTTCAGAGTCAGAGAGAGAAAAGTCAAATAGCTGAAGTTGGTTGAGCATTTGCACAGTAACACCTAAGTGTGCTACCCCAATGAAAATCAGGTTGGTCATGCGGAGTGCGATTCCTAGATTTAAGTGATGTCCCGTCCTCTTTGCAGCAGCCAAGTCGCAGAGCGTGTTGCAGGAAGATCCTCGGTCTCCTCTGATCTACACCCTATTGTCAGATAGTGGGGCTCTCACCCGGCACTGTCATGCTCAGGGTATCATCTGCAGCCCAAAGGTATGAGCATGCCGTGCTTTGCATTGGCTTATTTAGTCAAAGTGCAGGAAGAATACACAAAGTGGTAGCTTTAGAATTGTGCTGTATTTTTGCCTTAGCGAGGAACTATTTGACTGATGTCTGTTCTAGATTAGTGAATGTTGCTTCAGGTCTCATCAACGGCAAGGAAATTTGTTTAAGATGGGTGATGCAGGAGGATTCTGGGTTGGGAAAGCTGCATGACTGATTGTTGCCCTGGGGCATTTTCTGAACCGGACAGTTATTGTGTTTTCTAAGAGGTTTGTTTTTAATCATTGCTGCTCCGCATTCATGTACACATACTCCTCTTTTGTAATTTTATTTATTAGACAGTGTAATCAGATGAAATGTAAGTACTCTCGAACACACAACAGTAATTGGTAGTGGCCATTGTATTGAACCATCCAACATGCACTTGAACACAGAAGTTTGAATGTTTTTGGGACATTCAGGGAATTTGCATCATTTGTTTGTGATTGTCAGTGTATTTCTTTTTTACACAAATATCAAATATCAAGCCATTATTCAAACAAATAGCTGTCTGTCCTTTCAGTCAAAGGGAGCAATAAGCCTTTAGTATTTCTGTTAAAATTGCATGTATTTAGTTGGCCAAGCATGAATAAATAAGCCCAAGGCAAAACATTGGCATCATTGCGTTTATCTGAAAAAATATGCATTTAATAATTTTCACACATTGAACACATCCCCAGGCAGAGATGAAACATGTTGGCTTGGAAAGGATGAAAAACACAAGGAAAGGAAACAGGCCCAAACAACCCAAGTGTTTCCTCTGGCTCTGTTTGTGTTACTCTCAGCTGTCGTTCCACCTCTTAAATCAGGTGTGCGCAGCTATAGCGATAAAAGCTCCAGGTTATTTCCTGGGACAGAGAGCTAGCGGAGCTAAACGACACATGTTCCAGAGGACCTTGATTGGTCTGGATCCACAGCGGGCCACAGCTCTAGCAGGATATCATAACAGCAGAATACACACACCTAATTATCCTCACACCTTCAAGCCCATTAGTTCCACTGCAGCGCCCACCAAATGGGCGATGCAATTCCCATCACCCTGCATCGAAGGCATCCAAGCGGGCATATTGTACGTGACAAACCTACATAAATAAAGCACAAGAGACTTACCAATGTACTGTATGTCTTCAGGGCGTGTCGTGTAATTTATTTTACATGCAGTGAATGCTCATTTCAGGGACAGCCTTATTCTCTGTTCAGCTTTTGGGCATTTGGAGAAGTTACATCTAAAAATATGCAGATACAATATGAAGCAAAGTAGAAAACTGCTACATCTGTAGGTGTGAGACTGAGGAAAATTGGTCAAAATTTGTAAGAGGGCAGGAGAGGGAGACCGTTTGGTGTAAAGGTGTAATAGGATTTAACAGAGAGTGGTCTTCAGTGTGGCATCAACAGTTATCTAAAAAGAAACGTGTGCTCTGAATTTTTGTTGATGCTGAATAATGAAGTAATGCACTGCTGTAAAACTCATGCCGTAAGAAAGAGCATGTGCTCACCCACATGCATGTCAGCCTCTCTACTGTACCCTGACACGTGCTTAAACTTCATGCACTCGCAGAATGATGCCAGATCACTTTCTCTGGTAAGAACTTCTGTCTTCTGTCACTTTTACAATGCAGATGTTGGGTACAGCAGAGCTTAATGCCCAGTTTGGTGTGACTGACATAGTTTGGCTGTTATCCTAATGAGCCGTAACTGATCCTGGAGTTTTTGAATCAGAGCCAACAACTAATAGAGACATCTCATACTAGAGATTTCACTTGTGTTCCTTAAAACTAACTACATAAAGTGTAACAGCAGTCGAACATGTCTGATGGTGTTAAGTGCACAAGAGTCAGTGCTGTGATCTCAGCTGGACCCGTCTTGACCAGATGCCAGACCAGACAAGAGTAGCTCTGATCCCTCAAGCTCAAAGGGAAATCAGTTAGTCTGTACTGCAGCTAATGCTAACAGCATCCTGTGGTCATTATACTGAGCAGGCCATTTAGAAAATATGGCTCTTTGGTTTAGATGTGATCTTTAGACTCAGCTTGGTGATATACAAGGCAGACCGATAGAGTGTGACTCCTGGCAGCTGGTGCAGCCCAGACTCTAGAAGAGTGTTGACATGCTCGGTCAAAACGCAGACTAAAAAAACTCTGGTTTTCTTGGGACCATACATTACATACTGTACATCTGTCATGACACAATGTGCTCTTATCTCTTGAACAAATACCATACCCCCAAGTACACAAAAGAAATTCCAAACACATCAACACGAGCCCATCCTCCTCCCTGCCGCGAGACTGGAACAGAATGGAATTTGAAACGTTTTAGCCAAAAATGTTTCCATAGTCAAGGTGTTTTTTGCAGAAACGTTTCAGATTTCATTCCGTTCTCTGGCTTCAGCCAAATCCAGGGAGTTTGCGTCGATCGATACACAGGTGAGTGACCTCTGGCGCACGCTGACACCTGTGCAATCAAACACTGACAGGCTTTACGATGAAGGTGGACAGCAGCCAACTGTGAGTCACTGAGTGAGTGCAGTTCTGCTGAGACGCAGCTGTCTCGCTGATGGGGAAAACAGTATTTCCTGGAGGTTTTTGGCCCTGTGCTCGATGTTCTGAACAGTCTAGTTCTGGGTAGTCCATCCCAGCCGCATCATTCAGCTGTACACCTTGCTGACCATGCTCGGTATAAATGAGTGGCCAGGATGGTTATGGGACTTTGGTCCTATTGTTTTTCACGGCCAATTTGAGCCGAGTTAATAATGAATGTGTTTGCAATGAGATTGATGGACTGTGCGTCTCTGTGTCATCCAGGCAGTGTGGCGAGTGTAGATAAGCCCCCTTATGAGGTGAAAACCCTTCCCCGTCCTGCAGTATCCCCTCCCAGCACCAACAGCAGCAATAAGGGATGTCACGGCTGTTCCTCCTTCTGGCAATGCTCATTGTCTATTGCAGCATCCAGGTGGGTCTCAAGAATGCACACACACACACACATACATGTAAAGACTTTTTAAACATCCCTCATGCAAGTCACAAGTTCCAGTAGTCACTGGCCTTTACAGTGTGGAGGTGGGTGTTGTTCCTTCTTTAGCTCTGCCGCCTTCTGACACAAGCCAGAGATTCGTGGTGTGTAAGCCTAAATAAACTGTTTGTCCCTGGTTTTTTTTATGACACAAGTGTTACGGTGTATAATACAGTACTGTCCATACAGTAAACACATTATATTGGGACACAGCAGTCTTATCTTGATGAATTACAGCCCCATCTTGAGGATGAGCTGTTTACAGCTACTGCATATATGATGATAAAACAAATGAATGCCAGTCCCAGTTAGTGAGCCCATTTTGTCTTCACGTTTGTGTGAAGCCCACATGCTCAACATTTTTGAGACCTTCCTGGTGTAACTGGACTTTGTGCTCCTCCGTTTCCTCAGGTGTCTCCTGCTGCTACTCTGGATAAGCTGAAGGAGAGTTGGAAATTGTACATGGAGGAGTGTGATCGCAACAACAGCCGAGACCCGCCAAGCACAGGTGGGCGGAACATACTGTAACTAATTTTTAATGCGTAAACCTGCGTTTTTTTGTGAGACACTGGCATGTTATCACGTTCTACAGCTGATATGGTGAACTTGGTAGCATACAGTTACAAATCCAGCAGATACGGACCAACGTCCAAGCATTCATTTGGAGTTGTGTTTCTGGCCAACCCTTTTTTAAAATTATTATAATTTAACCTTTAGTTAACCAGGAGTAACAGACTAATTGAGATGAAAAATCTCTTTTTCAAGAGTGTTCTGGCCATAAAACAAAACACAAATTACAGAATTATAAGATATTAAAACATTTGATTAACCTAAGTACAGTAGTCCCTCTCCTTTTAGCTCTGTTTCGGTCTCCACCAACTCATGAGAGAAATATCTGGCGCTTTAGCTCATAAATGCTTCACCAGCTAGTCGCTAACTTTGCCTGTCTGCTGTTTTGTCCTGAACAGGTATAGCACAGTGGATTCAACAGAGATGAGCTGGAATAAACTACAGAGTCGGTTGAAAATTCTCAGTGGCTTTGTCACTGCAAGCGACACCTTTGTCATACAAGGGCTGTATGTGAGCCTGTGTTAAAATAAACATCACATCACCTATTAATAATGATTGTAGGCATTAAGTGAATGTTTTTATCGAGAGAAACAAAGTGCAACATTACGATGAGCTATGATTCCTAAATTATCATTGTTGCACTGACAACATTTCTGAGAAGGTAAATGAGATATTTTTGTATATTTAATTTGCATTCACATTAAAGAGAAAATCAGTATTTATCCTGGTGTAGTGTCGACTATGTAATGCAGTAGAGCAGGTAATGGTTATGTTGCACTGTCACCAGACTATGAAGCAGCAACAATTTCCGCTCCCTGCTCCAAACCATTGTATAATCACTCTGCTTGCACCTGCTCCCAGTTTTCTATTTGCTGCACCGCCCCCTCTGCTTTCTGCTCAGGCTGAGAGAGAACTGGCTCCAGTTTGCTCCATCAACAGAGTATTTAACTACATGGCGAAATCAGCCCTTCAGTTGCATTACAGTCTGTAAGCTTGTGGAATAGTGGACGCTGATGCTCCAACGTTCAAAAAAGGCCGCTTCCTACACTGCACACAAAATCACACCACTCTGCAGCAATCATACACCCTTCCTGTCACCCCATGAGTGTAATAGTGAATTAGCAGGTGTAGAGGAGATGGACCACTTTATACACCTGAACATCCACCTGTTTGTACACTAACAGCCAGCACTGTTTGCAGAAGGTGAAAGGTGTGGTACAAGTGTAAGGTCATCAGTGGAGGACTTAAGTCAAGATGAAAGACCATGCATGATGTGTTCAGATGCTATGATGGCCACCAGCAGCCATCACTTAAAAGACATGTATTCATATCAAAGTCTGTATTCCATGACTCAGGACATAGAGATAGACACAGTGTGTAAGGGTGGAGATTATATTATATTTCATGCTTTTTATCCCCAGACCTTGTCTGCAACAGGACTTTTGACAATTACGCCTGTTGGCCTGATGGACTCCCCAACACCACTGTAAGTGTGCCATGTCCTTGGTATCTGCCGTGGCACCATAAAGGTAAGAGACGTGTGGCTTAGTGGATACACACTGTGTAGTGGCATGTTGATGGTGAGTAAATCACAGTGTGTGTGTGTGTGTGTGTGTGTGTGTGTGTGTGTGTGTGTGTGTGTGTGTGTGTGTGTGTAGTTCAGCACGGCATGTTGTATCAGGACTGTGATGCAAACGGCCAGTGGGTGACGACGAAGAATACCAGCGAGTGTGACTCAAATAATGCAAGTCTGGTAAGAAATGTCTCTCTTGTTATTCTTTCTGCGAGGCATTCGACATAGAAAGATAACAAACATGGAGATACTAAAGTTTAGCCTGCAGTTAACTCATTTAGCACATTTAGCTGTTACTGTTAAAATAAATGGACCTGTCACCCATCATCCCTCTCAAATAAAGCAAAGAACTCTAAAGTCCATGTGTCCTTATGTGTTTTCATGTGCAGCAGTACTATGGCCATATTCGGATCATGTACACAGTGGGCTATTCCTTATCACTGGTGGCTTTGGTGTTGGCGCTTGGCATCCTCATATTCTTCAGGTAATAATTATTTTTGGTTGAAATAAATTACAGGCTGGGGAAAAATTATATTTAAAAGAAAAGTTAGAAATGGTGGGAAATATGCTTATTTGAACTCTGGTGGAGAGAAGATTGATACCACTCTCATATCTGTCCATTAAATATAAAGCTATAGCCAACAATTGGTTAGCTTAGCTTAGCACAAAGACTGGAAGCAGGGGGAAACAGGTAGCTCTGTCTAAAGCTAACAAAGATCCACCTCCCAACACCTCTAAAGCTCACTAATTTACATGTTATGTCAAAGCGTACAATCATATTACACTGTTTTACTATGTGCCAGACTATTTCTTGGCTCTGGACGTTAACTAACTGGAATCTCTGATCTGAGCTCTCATAACCTCCCGTAAAACAGCGAATTGCTGTGTTTACACTTTGGCTTTTGTACGGATTGAACGCACAAGATACATTCATGTTAATTTGTCAGCTTTAGAGGTGCTTGTGTCATGTTGTTGTGTCGTACCAATCTCCTCATAAGAAACTGAATAACCACATTTCCTTACAGTATAAGCTGTAATTTCAGTTTATCTGTGAATGATCACGGTGGAAAAACAGATTTTCTTGTAGACCATTGTTGCCTCTCATTCATCAGGAAATTGCACTGCATGAGGAACAACATCCACATGAATCTGTTTGCCTCCTTCATCCTGCGAGCACTGTCTATCCTCATCAAAGACGCTCTGTTGGAGGCCAACATCACATCGCAGGACCTCAGCGGAGACCAGGAGCAGGGATTTCCCCAGGCATCTATGCCTCCAGTGGAGCTGCTGGTCAACAATGTGGTCAGTAGTGATCTGCAGCTAAACAACAAGCTATAAACGGCAGTTTCAAATTAGAGGGGGACGGTTATGTAGAGTATATACGCATATTATAATACATGTTAATCCTTTTGTTACGATTGCCATACATTTTATCACATTGGTGGCTATTGGAAATTATTCATTCATTCATTCATTATCCATACTTATCCATACTGCTTATCCCGAAGGGGCTGGAGCCAATCCCAGCTAACATTGGGCGAGAGGCAGGGAAACACCCTGGACTGGTCGCCAGTCAGTCGCAGGGCATAAATATATTAAAGTTTAGATTGGATTATACTGTTTTATACTTTGTCTTTTTTGTGTGTTATTAATGACGGAATGAGTTGTACCAACCTCAGCTGGCTGAGGCTGAGATTAAAGTTGGTGCTGTTGTAAATGGACTCTTTCTTATATAGCGCTTTTCAACCGAACCGGTTCCCAAAGCGCTGTAACAGTAATCTAAGTTAGAACAGTAGTCTAATTCACCCATTCACACACCAATGGGGACACA
>JAVQJF010034363.1:0-11762 GCA_036023855.1 Gadopsis marmoratus | reverse complement strand
CTGGCGACCAGTCCAGGGTGTTTCCCTGCCTCTCGCCCAAATGTTAGCTGGGTTAGGCTCCAGCCCCCCCCTGCGACCCTTCGGGATAAGCAGTATGGATAATGAATGAATGAATGAATGAATGAATGAAGTATCGTTTTAGTCAAGTGGTTGGAAAACGTCACCCCGAGCTGCTGGACAGCTTCACTGCACATCGATTACTGACAAAACTGTTGTCGCACGTTACCTGAGTGTCGTCACTCTGCTGCCAGATGTTCTCATGTGTTCTCATGGGTTCAGATATGACCTCTGTCTGTCCTCAGAAAGCAGCTCCAGTCTTCAGCCCGGCCACCATCCTGTGAGCGACCTGATGGACTGTGAGTAACTCCAGCTGTGTCCAGGCTTCACCTTCACTGATCATTAACCGTTTCTGCTTTACTATAACAAGAAAAAACACTATACTGCATTGGAACCTTTATAAATTAAAAGAAGGAACAAATGATCAGAGTTGAACAATGTGAATACATTTGTGTTGCTGAAGCACAGAAAGGAAACGGTCAGGAGAGTTTGATATGTTCATTTATACATCACACACATTATACATGTCATTAAAGACACGTCTGTCTCTCTCTGCAGGCCCGCGTGGAGTTTTGGGACACTTTAAACAGCTGTTACACTGAAACAACACTTTAGATTTTGTATGAAAGCAGCTAAGTTTGAATGTAGTTGTATTTATGTTGTTTGAAGGTTGTTGTGAAGTAGTTTGTTCTGTAAATACGGGCTGTTAGAGTCTATAACGGTCTCCTCTCACTCTGTAGTTGGACTCCTTGTTGTTCTGGTCCAGCATCAGTCTGTGAGGGGGACAGGGTTGTGAGCTGGTCCAGGGTCAGCTGGACTAACTGTACATGTGTGTAAATAAAGCCACAGCTGAGCGTCTGCCATCACTTTTCTTACTTGAAAAATAAACATGAGTTTGTTCCAAACGGACCCATCGCTGCAGTCTGAGGTTTATCTGTTTCAGGATACAGGGCTCATCGTGTTTGTGTCGTGTTAGCTCTGATGCTAACTGCTGCTAAGACCACAATGTCTCACTTTTACGTTTCTGTTTCTACACCTGCTCAGTAAACAACAACTCTTTGCATGGAGCTAGGCTAGCTGTTTCCCCCTGCTTCCAGTCTTTGTGCTAAGCTAGGCTAACCCTGACCTGCACAGCTAACCGCTCTCTGTGCACAGGGATGGAACTGACATCCATCCTAAACATGTGAGCTTGGAGAAGATCCCTGTGGGAGGTTTCCTGCAGCTTCACTGAAGTCTCGTCTTCGCTTCAGTTGGTAGTTTTCCTTCAGCGTCGACCACAGCCTCCTCTTCATCGTCTCCTGAAACACACACCGAGTTCACTTTCTCTTAGTCTCAGCCCAACGACCACCCAGCCAGAGCCTGGTTCTGGTTCTGGTTCTGCTCGAGGTTTTTCCCTGCCACTGTGTGCGTTCATTTTACTCAAACACATGCCTATAGATGCAGTGGTCTCTTAATTTTTTCCAGAGCTGCATATAAAGAGTCAGTCTAGACCACAAGAAACAGTTAATGGATCAAATAAACAGGAATGTCTCTTTTTGTCTAATTAAACAAATAACGGACAAATCAAATGACATAAAAATGTGATATTACCATAAATAGTCCCGCTAATGATCTGTAACAGAGATATTAAAGAACACTGGGATAGAAACAGTATGATCGTCCTTTTCACATTTCACTTAATGTACTTATTCAGTTTATGAAGTTGACAAATGTATTTGAACTATAAATGTTACCTATGAACATCTGTTCCAGATGTATCTCTGCCATCAGAATTTAGACAGTAGTCATAAAAACAGGAGTAAAATGGGACACCATCCCCTTTACACATCATCTAACCATCAGAGCTGGAGATGAGTCGCAGTTCGAACTGTGAAGCAGCAGATGATTCAACAAGCGGCGTGTCATCAGTGAAGACGCAGGACGTGAAAGTACCAGTTTCACCTCGGCGACTGACTGTGAGGACGACTGTATTCTACCTGGACTGTGAGGTCCAGTTTCAAACACTAGCTCACAGTCTTTACTGAGAACCTACATCCTCTGAAAGCAGCTCCTCATCAACACGTTCTGAACTTCTGACCTTCTGACGACCTTCTTCCTGTGAACAGAAACATGTGCAGCCGAGTGTCACTGACCAGTTGCTGTTCAGTTCTCTCCAGTTTCCTCCTCAGCAGTGACGTCAGTCTGAAGCTGACGTCCTCCTCGCCCTGTGTGGCCCCACCTCCTGCAGGCTGCAGCAGCTCGGACAGAAGATCGTACGCTCCACCTGCACAGAGACCACAGGTGGGGTTAATCCTCCTCCTCCTCCTCTGCTTCTCCTGCAGGTGGAGGATGTGCGGTTTACCGAGGAACTGTTGGTGTCGCTGGAGGGATCCGGGTCCATCCCAGTGCTGTTCCACCAGCTGCAGCAGACCTCCGAGCACCACCGACAGCTCCGACACACCGACGCACCGCGGAGACGTCTGAAACACAAAGACCATGTGATGTTCATGTTCATACCGGTCACATGACAAGTGACAGAACTCTTCTACACCCACTGACCTGCAGGGGCCCAGACCAGGTGTGGCCCCTCCCATCCCCAAGGAGCCGGGGGCCTCGCTGACAGACAGCAGAGACATCCACTTCCTGTGAGCGCCGAGTGACATCACTCAGATGGGCTGAAGGGAGCAAGGGAAGGAGGTACAGAAAGAAGGGAGGAGGCAGTGAAGGGAGCAAGGGAAGGAGGTACAGAAGGAAGGGAGGAGGCAGTGAAGGGAGCAGTGGGGAAAGAAAACACAGAAACTGTAATCTTGTGGTCAAAGAGTAAACTGCATGCAGGCAGACTAGCGGTCAGTTAAAGGTTACAGTCCGTAGAGGTCGGAGAGGTGGAGTTAACGCCATCTGACCTCCACCTGCATCCTCCTCCTCCTCCTCCTCACGCAGCCACGAGTCCTGACTGAAGGTCACTCTCCTGCTCCTGATTGGTCCAGACCGCAGACGGGAGCGAGGAGGCGGAGCAACAGGACACCTGTCTGCAGGAGACAAAGACACCATCACCTACAGAAACGTCAGTCACAGTCTCCTCCTACAAAGTTTGACTGACAGGAGGAGCTGAAATCTCACCTTCATCGCTGCTCTTCATCAGGACACATCCAAACCTGGAGGAGGAGGAGGGTAAAGTAGAAAAGGAAGAAGAATCCTTTAAACACTAACAGGACTGTTATTGATCCTGTATCACTGCAAACAGGTGACACCTGACGAGTCGCAGCTCTGATCTGGTTCTCTGAAGATCCAGACTGGATTCAGTCTGCTGGTCTCAGGACTCCTGCAGAGACGGTCAGGTGGAGACTTCCTGCTGCAGGTGAGTGTTTGTGTTTGGTCGTTATAGAAACAGTTTGTGTAGTTAAAGCAGAGGTGGAGATGATGACACACACAGAGACCTGGTCCTGGATCAGAGCCTCCACCTGCTGCCAGGACACTGAAGTTTAACAAAGTTCCTGAAATCCTGAATCGCTCGTCACTCTAACATGTTAGGAAGATTAATAAAATATGCAGAGACGTGAGCTCTTATCTTCAATGAAACATTTCAATGATGCAGTTTCCTCCATAACTGATCACCAGTAATAATCAATACTTCCATAGCTTCCAGATTCAGAAATACAGGACTTATTCTATATATATTAATTTTTTATATATATACGCTTTGTCTGAACAGCTAAACTCTTTAATAACAGCTGATAAAATCTGGGATAAATGGCAGCAGACTGACAGCTGTTTATCATACGATCAGCTGACTGCGATGACATCACAGCAGGAAATGTTACGACGAATATGAAAAGTGGAGATTTAAAGAGCTCAAAGGTCCAAACCAGCTGTTAGACTGGAGCCGTTCTCACAGGAATCTGAATATTTCATAACTTCATCTGCTTTATTGGATTATTATCTGAAGTCATTTCAGGTTGTTAAACCTGCTCTCACACACACTCAGACACACACAGAGACACACACTCAGACACAAACACACACACACTCAGACAGACACAGACACAGAGACACTCACACAGACACACACACACTCAGACACAAACACACTCACACACACAGACACACACACAAATACACACAGACACACACATTTATTTAAAGAAGAAAAAATCTGAACTCTGACATTTAAGTATAAATTTAATGTTTTTCTCAAAAATGTTCCTTTGAATATCTTCATGCAGCTGATCCTCGTCCGTCCTGTGGATCAATACACCTGATCAGCTGCCTGATCAGTTCAGTAACAAAAGGTAAGAAGAAGAATCAGTGTATTTTTGCAAAGTTACAAAGTGCTGACAAATAAAAACCAGGCAGCTTTGCAGTCGGACAGAAACAGACGGTAAAATGACGACAGGATGTTGACTGAAGGTCCAGCCTCCTGCACAGCTGATGATCACTTTGAGTCTCCAGACATGATTGATTGTTATTGATCAGCTGATCAGAACACTGCAGACGTTTGTGTTCTTGTTCCCCCTCAAATGTCTACTTTCAGTTTTATTCCACTTCCTGTTCGGGTACGGCACAGGAAGTGATGTCATCCGTTTGTCTCGATTGTTCTTTCATCAGTTATTTGCCATAATTGTCACTTCGGAGCCATCAGTAATGATCAGTATTGATCCAGTGGATGAAAGTCAGTTTTTACAGCACAAACTCTTCAGACTGATGATGATGATGATGATGATGCAGTGAGTCTGTAAACAGCAGTTTTCTTCACCTTCCTCCGTTAAAGTACAACAACAACAACAACAACACTGTAAGAGTTGAGATCATCTAAAGAAGCCAAGCTGAGCTGAAAAGACTTCAGTGTTTAATGAGACGTTCTGTTAGGAGGCTGATTATTGATTATTGATCAGTGCAGCTCTGCTCGGACACAAACTTCACACGACGGTTTCTTTCTTCTGGAATAATGTTCACTTTCACTCAATCGATTCGTTCAATTCTCATTTAAAGGATGCATTGATCAACTCAAATACAAAAGTGTCCTCAAATTAATTCATAATGATAAACTACATGTAACTTGGTTCAGTGATGTATTAAATTTAAAGATTAAATTATTTAAATCCAGACTGAAACAAACAGATCAATAAAAACAGATTCATACAAAAATAAAATTCAAACAACAAACAGCTGAATCAAAAGTAAAAGCATCACGTCGAGCGTTTCCACAGAAACGAGATCAGATACAAAAACATAGAAAAGCATCAATAAGTTGATCAGAACCAGGAGACGTGATGTCGGCGTTCTGATCAATAAAGAACAAACTGAGTGTCGAGCTCCGATTCACCGCTTCGGTTCCCACGAGGTCAGAAACTGAAAGCTTTGTTTGATCCTCGTGACCTCACATCCTGTCAGCTGACTCTTAAAACGGACCAATTATAACTGGCGGTAAACGAGAAGACGGACCGCCTGACGACGAGTTCACGATGTTCTGTGTCGGTTCTCTGGGGAACAGTGAACTCTTCTCAATGTGGTTCTAATGGACAGAACAGTGAAGACAAAGTTAACATCAGCTGACTGATGGTAAATAAACGCTGCCGCCAGGACGGAGACCCTGAAGAGGAGGAGGAGGTAAAGAGGGAACCTCTGAAGACGAGTTCTTCTTCATCATTATTCCTCGGCGGCCGTCCTGCAGCAGGAGGTTCAGCTCCACCTACAGCAGCAAACACCTGAAGAAGCTCTTTTTCGAACG
This sequence comes from Gadopsis marmoratus, assembly GCA_036023855.1. Lineage (NCBI taxonomy): Eukaryota > Metazoa > Chordata > Actinopteri > Centrarchiformes > Percichthyidae > Gadopsis > Gadopsis marmoratus. Next base: position 5,998 of record JAVQJF010034363.1, on the reverse strand, counting down.
AGCCTCTGTGATTTTAACTGGCCCACCTCCACCTGACGGGTTGTTGTCGTTCTGGAGGAAACAGCAGAGTTCAAGGGTCACACAGGCGGACCAATCGGCTTCAGACATGAGCAGGGGGCCGGACAACGGGTGACGGACAGCTCGCCCCTTCACTCAGGTAGCTGCATCTACTCTGCTGAGTCCGGATTAGTACACAGAACTGCATGTACTGTGTGTAACCTACATACTGATCTTACAGTGCGTGTAGTTATTACAATGTTATGATCAAACTGTCATAAACAGAATTCTACACTGATACGGCTCCAACCTCGGACACGTGTTGACTGATGCAGACTCACCATCTTCCTGTTGAGTCTGGACATGATGTCTCTGCCGAGAGTCATAAAGGCCTGAGGAGGTCAAACACAGCAGCATGTGAGTGGATCAGCGTCACCTCATCAGAAAGCCTCTGATGGATCCCACTCACCTCCTCCACGTTGATGCTGGACTTGGCGCTGGTTTCCAAAAACTTGATCCCGTAATCGATCGCCAGCTGAGCAACGAGATGAGACGTTTAGACTCGACACCCCTGGACTCCTCTTACCGTTTTTCATTCAGACAAACTGAGGAGGTCTGAGTTAAAAGACTCGCCTCCAATTGGTCAGTTATAGAAGAACTGATCCAACCAGCAGAGCGTCTGTTTTTGGTTAATCTGCTGAATTAACTTCCTGAACAGAAAAAGTTCTTCACATTGATGCAAACATGTTAAGTACTTTAAGTAGGTCACTGAAGGGAACTCACCTTCTCTCCTCTCTCCTTGGACACTTGTCTCTTGTCGTTCATGTCACATTTGTTTCCCAGAACCATTTTCTCCACGTCTGCAGACGCGTGCTGAAAACGCCAACATGGAGGACGTTAGTGTCGACATGCAGCTCGGACTGGACTCCTCAAGACCTGGTCCCTGTAGCTGCTCTGCTGCTGCTTTATTAACTCGGCTCCAACCCGCTTCTCTTAAACGCAGCCTCGACACACACATTTGTTCTAAACATCAGCTTTCAGGCGTTGATGTTATGAAGAAATCTGTCCAGACGCTTAGAAACGGGTGCAAAACACAACATGGCCACAAGATGGCAGCACCACAGAGGACTCATGCTTGAGCAGTGAGGTTTCTGATGCAGGTAGTAATAAGTGCTGAATAACTGATGCAGTAATCAATAAGCAGTGATCACAGCTGAGTGTGACAGCATGTGAGAGTAACTCATCTGTGCTCCTATTGGTGGACTGAACTCTGACCTGCAGCTGGACAGAAACAGGGAAAACAATGATGTCGGCGCCGTACCTCCTCAATGTTGCGTATCCAGTTCTTGATGTTATCGAAGGACTTCTCGTTGGTGATGTCATACACCAGCATGATGCCCTGGAACACAAAAGACAGGAAGTGTCCCGACGTCTCTGATGAACGTGAGGTCTGATGCTGGACTGAACGCTGGCTAAAGAGGAAATGATGTCATCAGCTCAACAGAACAACCGGAGACTCAGCGAGTCGTGACGTCACCAACGTTTGACCACGTCAGTGCGGCGAGTTGATGACACGTAATGTTATTATAGTAACTACTAATAATAATACTACTACTACTAATACTGCTACTACTGCTACTACTAATAATACTACTACTGCTACTACTAATAATACTACTACTAATAATACTGCTATTACTAATGCTACTAATACTACTACTACTACTACTAATAATAATACTACTACTGTGATTTAAAGCAACATGATTATTCTGTACTGCTGTCACTACAGTGTCTCACACTGTCTGTCAGTCTTCATCTGTCCAATAGCAGACAGGTCAGCAGGAGGGGGCGTGTCTTACCATGGCTCCTCTGTAATAGGCTGTTGTGATGGTCCTGAACCTCTCCTGGCCCGCGGTGTCCCTGCAGGAACAGGAACCAGACTCTCAGCACCACCATGCATCTTGCTCACATGAAGGTTCAGGCATTAACGCACAGAGTGAAGCTCTCACCAAACACAGCAGCTGTGAGGCCTCAGATACAATCATTGATTAGGCTTCGAAGTGTCCATTGATCAAACTCACCAGATCTGAAGTTTGATTTTCTTGCCGTCCAGCTCGATGGTCCGGATTTTAAAGTCGATGCCTGAAACACGAGAGAGACGCCTGCTGAAACACTGCGCCACCATCAGGTCGTAGTGTGGCTACAGATACATGTACACGCAGCATATACACACTGTATACTCTCAAACTGTGTACTTGTCAGCTTCCGTCTGTATGTTGGACAGAAACATCAAAGACTCTGCAGGACAAAGTGACAATAAATCACCAGGTGTGACGACATTAGCTCCACCCACCCGAGGGCTGCGAGGTGCGTTTGTTTCTCGGCTCTGGATGTTAAACCTGTCAGCTGACCGGGTGCGTCTCTGTGCGGTTAAAAAGGAAGTCAGAGATATTTTTAACAAACACGTGACCAAACGTTTCTTCCTGCCGACGAAGCTGCGGATACGAAGTGTGACAACCGGCTTCCTGCTCAGAGGGTCCAGGGCCTGTGCTGCGGGTTCGAGCCCCTCCTCAGCAACACGTTCACCACCAGAGCAAGAACAGGACCCTCCCACCACCAGGAGCTGCGCTACAAACAACAATCAGATTAGTTGACTGACAAAATGTCAGGCGAGTGGGCGTGTCGGGTGGGCGTGGCTTGGCTGCTGCTGGTTGTGACTTCGTGTTGTGTTTCAGCTGTAGAATCAACGTGAGCACGTTCAGATCTACCTGTTGTGTCTCTGTGAGGTCCGTTACAGTCAGGAAGGGGTCACCCTGCTGAGACCAGGACCACACCAGACCACCAGACTAATCATTAGCCATCTCTTACACAAACTTCTTTCTATGACGCAGACTCCCCCCTCCCCCCCCAGTCTGTCACCAGGAAGTGAAACCCAGTCACTGCTGGTTGTTACGGAAACGTACTGTGGAGCAGGTCACTGACCTCGCACTCCTCACTGACCTCGCCCTCCTCTCACTGTAAGCAGCAGGTTCTAACGTGGAAACTGACGAGTCGATCATCAGGCTGACAAACGTCAGTGTGATTTTTGTTCTGTATAAATAAAGTTGAGTTGACTCGTGGGACAGAACTACAGGTTTCAAATGTGCCTTTGTCTCCAGCCTGTCCATCCACACGCGCAGTCAGAGGTCAGCTGACTCTCACGAGACCCTTCGCAGCCACAGAGCGCTGCCTGTCCGCCTGCTGCCGCACAGGATTGTGGGAACTAAAATAACATTCAGCCAGTTCCAGCAGCTGAACTGGGAGAAAACCAGCAAACAAACACGACGACAACAACTTCATGCGTTTGTCCTCAACAGGACGGCAGCATCACCATGACGACATCACAGCAACGCGTCTCACAGGAAACACGAAGAATAACTTTCAGAACTTTGTTGACGCTGTGGTTTTATTCTCTGTAGCAGGAACACACACACACTCAAAGACACACACTCGTACACACACACTCACACACACTCGTACACTCACACACACAGTGTGTGTTTCCGGTGCTTCACAGTGAGCTGATGCGTCTGTCTTCCTGGTGGAAACAGGAAGTGGGTGCTGTCTTCTTGTGTCAGTGCTGCTGTTCAGGAGTAAGATGGAGGTGAAGCAGCTGATCGATCTGTTCAGCTCCAGCTGTGATTGATTGACAGGCGGCTGGCAGTAATGTGATGTTTATCTGGATCAATAATGTGACTCCACAGCAGCTTTATCAGAACAAAACATCACATCCGGTCAAGTCTTCATGTGTAAAGTAACTAAAGCTGTCAGATACTTGTAGTGAAGTAAAAGTACAGTATTTACCTCAAATGTTACTTTAAGTAGAGTACTTAGTTACTTTCAACCACTCAGTGTGATTACTGTTAGTATGAAGAGCAGCTGTTGTCTGATCCCCCCCCCCCCGGACTCTTTCACTTTCCTGGTTACAGGTACCGTTAGTTACCGTTAGTTACCGTTAGCTCCCCGTCAGGTACCGTTAGGTACCGTTAGCTAACATGTGGCTCACCGATGGTGGAGATGAAGGTGGTGTTGAAGGCGTCCTCGCTGAACCGGAACAGCAGGCAGGTTTTACCGACGCCGCTGTCACCGATCAGCAGCAGTTTGAACAGATAGTCGTACGTCTTCGCCATTTTCCCGCCTTCTGTCCCGGTACTGCCGGTACTGCGGGTACTGCGGGTACTGCGGGTACTGCCGGTACTGCCGGTACTTCCGGTAGCTTAACGGAACTGCCGACTCTCTGCTGGGAACCTGGTTCTGCTGGTTCCACTTCAACAGCACCGAGTGGAAGCAGGAAGCAGACCCGCGTCAAGATACCCACAATACACCGCGACACATCCGGTGCGGCGTTTCAGAAGAAAACCCTTAAAAACGCTAGATAGATCGTTTGAGTTCAGCAGTAATTACAACCAGTAATCAGTGTAACGTACTTAATGTGTGTACAGGCGTTTTGATGATTATTCGAGCTGTTTATTTGGCTTTTGATTTTTAGACACGTATATTCATTATGATTCTTAGCGTTTGCTTATTTCCTGTGAAAATATATTTCTTGGACGTATTTCCCCTGTTGGGGATCATTCAGGAGTTTGTGTTGTGGTCGTTTATTTGAAATCCCTTTACTAGACAAATTGCTATAATCTGTTCTAAACGTCCGTACTGATCTCGTGGTGAAATGTTCCAACATGAAACTTGTTTAAAATGATCATGATGAGTCTCGAGGCTCATTATATCAGCTGTATGACTAAATCCTAAGCTTTTATTTTGAAGGTAAGCCCGCAGTATCTTCCGGTCTTTGGCCGTCAACTTGTCGCATCCAGGAAGCAGGGGGCGTGGCCCGGTCACGTGATGCCCAGGGAGGGGCTGGGGCGGGTCCTCGGCAGTGGGTTGCCAGTTTGGCCCTTTAATGGTTTAAATACGTGACCTGCTGCTTCACGAGCGCACTGACGTCACTTGGTGGGCACTTTGACTGGTGCTGCGTTCAGGCTGCCTTTAAGGTGAGAGGCTACTGTAAACGGTCAAACACGGGTCTGTCTGTCTGTCTGCAGGCGTTCCGCCCCAACAAGACAGAAAGACAACTTGTAGGAGGTTCAACGATCAGTGACTTCAGTTTTGTCTTCCAACGCGACACATGATGGATTTGTTCTCCCAACATATTCACCAGATGTGGAGCCTTAAATCTTTTCAAAAAGCCCCTTTAATGAGTTTTAGAAGTGTCAGAGCAGCAGTTACAGACAGGAGCTGCCTTCTCTTCCTTTAAATCTTTATAACTGCAGCAGGAAACCATAAATAAGCTTTCAGTTACAGATTATTCAAAACAAACTGTCCAGAAAAACAAAGCTGCGTGCTGACATCATCATCATTTATGATGACACTTTGAGTAAAGACACTTTGGAAATTATTTCATTCCTATTGGTCGTGTGAAATTGTGCGTTTGTTTACTGTGAAAAGTACTCAGGTAGCTGCAGCAGAAGCCCCGCCCCCTCAAGAAGCCCCGCCCCCCACACCATCATCTCATTACAGCAAAAACAGAAGAAGGAAAACGACAAACTGCAGCTCAGCGCCCCCCCCACCCACCATTTCCCTGCAGCTCCAGAGACAAACCAGTCCGCCAGGGGGCGTGGCTGCGTGGTCCAGGTGGGCGGAGACTCCGTCACTGCAGCCTCAGTCCAGGTCCTGGATGCGACGGCAGATGTCGTCTGTGAACTCTGAACACTTGGAGTTTCCTCCCAGGTCTTTCGTCAGCACCTGAGACACAAACACACCTCGTCAAACAACACCGTTTCCATGGTAACAAGGACTTGTTATGTACAGATACCAGACACTGAGTCTGGGTTTAGGACTCCTGACGTTTACACGTCGTCTTTGTTTAGATTTGTAGTCTGAAAGTGGTCCTGCACTAATCTCAGCGGGGGGGGGGGGGGGGGCGGCGCGCGGCGGGCGGCGGGCGGGCGGGGGTGGGGGG